>CAWUFW010019993.1:0-166099 GCA_963921515.1 Calotriton arnoldi
GGGTTTGCTCCAAGTCCTCCTTTAAGTGTCCCTTTTCTTTAATTTCCTGATCGCGACTTTTCCCATAGAAGTTAACGGCGATTCGCGGCTGTGTATTTACACTGCACGCGTCCCCCATGGGTCCCCTGTGTCACTACCTTGGGTGGTTCCTTGTGGTCCAAGCACTTCTACAGGCTCTAGGCCTAGTGTCTAGCTCAGTCGTGGTTCTTATACCACTTTATTGGTATATGGTTTGGTACGCCCCTAGGGCCCAAACGTGTATTTGTGCTATTACTGTGTTTAAATAACTTATAACTTGTGTACTTCGAACTCTAGCCTCATTAAGAGACTAGAGGGGTGTGTTTAGCAATAAATACATATATTTTGAATATATACCTGGTGTGGTGCTCTTTTATTTGGTCACTCAAGAGATTATAGACTGGTAAAACAAGCTGCTTTACATTCCTTCAAGACTTAGCCTGAAGGCTGCTCTCCATAGCTACCACTAGGATAGCTTTCAATAAAGGTTGTCTTTAACCTATCTCCAATAAGGGGTTGTTTGGACTGGTGCAAGGTGCCCACTATAATTAGTGGACAGCATATACCAGGCCAACTTCTCACACAGGTGTTCACAGACAACACCACCGCCATGTGGTACTGCAACAAACAGGGCGGGGTGGGGTCGTGGACCCTGTGTCAGGAGGCTCTGCAACTCTGGACATGGCTGGAACATCAGGGCATTTCCCTGGTTGTTCAACACCTGGCAGGTTCACTGAACGCCAGGGCGGACGAACTCAGCCGCAGGTGCATGATGGATCACGAATGGCATCTTCACTCGGACGTGGCGCAAGGTCTCTTTCAACAGTGGGGAGAGCCTTGGTTAGATCTATTCGCCACCGAAGAGAATACACAATGTCGGCAGTTCTGTGCGTTGGAATTTCCAAGGCGGCACTCGCTCGGCTACGCTTTTCGTCGCGAGTGGAGTTGCGGTCTGTTGTACGCCTTTCCGCCTATACCACTTCTGCCCATAGTGCTGAAGAAGATCAGGCGCGACCGGGCCCAAGTAATTCTTGTGGCTCCGGACTGGGCTCGAAGAGTTTGGTATTCCGAGCTACTCAATATGACCATTGATCCCCCGATCCGACTGCCTCTTCGGGAGGATCTTCTGTCACAGCAGCAGGGGACAGTCCTCCACCCGAAGCTGTCCAGTCTCCACCGATTTGCGTGGAGATTGAGCGGCGGCAGTTGATTCCTTTCGACTTGCCTCCTGAAGTCTGTGATGGCATTCTGGCAGCCAAGCGTCCCTCCACTAAGTTGGTATACGCCTGCAGGTGGAACAAGTTTGTGGCATGGTGCACAGCAAAGGCTGTGGATCCCCTTTCTGCCCCTCTTTCTGAAGTCCTACTGTTCCTTCTTTCTTTGGCCCAGCAGGGCTCTGCTCTGGGCACTATCAAGGGCTACCTTTCTGCTATTTCGGCCTTTCTCAGGCTCCCTGATCAGCCCTCTCTTTTCAAGTCCCCTGTTGTTAACAGATTCCTCAAAGGCATTACTCACCTTTTTCCTCCTATTCCCTTCGCAATGCCACAGTGGGACTTGAACCTGGTTCTCACATACTTAATGTGCGCTCCCTTTGAGCCTCTTCACAACTGTCCTCTTCGTCTGTTAACTCTGAAGACTGCTTTCCTGGTTGCCATCACCTCTGCTAGGCGAGTGAGTGAGATCCAGGCTCTTTCTTGCAAACCTCCTTTTCTGTCTGTCCATCCGGACAAGGTTGTCCTCAGGACACGTCCATCCTTTCTGCCGAAGGTTGTTACTGTCTTTCACATCGGGCAGACCATTACTTTGCCCAACTTCTTTCCGCCTCCACATCGTTCCAGAGAGGAAGAGAGGCTCCACCGTCTGGACCCAAAACGTGCGCTCTCATTTTACCTGAGTCGCACACAACAGTTCCGGGTGGATGACCAGCTCTTTGTTGGCTACGTTGGCGCCAAGAAAGGTCGGGCCGTACACAAGCGGACTATCTCCAGATGGGTCGTCTTGTGTATTAAAGCCTGTTATTCTCTGGCAAAGAAGGAGCATCCGTTGGGACTGCGCGCCCATTCTACCAGGGCGACGGCTGCCACTACGGCGTTGGGATGTGGTGTCCCCTTACAAGACATCAGTCAGGCATCTACGTGGGCCTCGCTGCACACTTTTACTAAGCACTATTGCCTGGACAGCCAAGTCCGGAGAGACAGCTTTTTTGGCCATTCTGTTCTCCGGGACTTCCTGGTGTGATCTTGGTTCGCAGACCCACCACCGGGGTTGGTATTGCTGGGATATCTATTCTAAGGTAAGGAATCTATCACTAACGTGTTTCTTTCAGATGCACAAGTTACTTACCTTCGGTAACGATATATCTGTAAGAAACATTAGTTAGTGATAGATTCCTTACCGCCCCACCCATCCTCCCCGTTCTGCGAACTGATTTCTAGGGTTAAGGTCATCCCTTTCAGGGCCCTAGTTTCAATGCACCAGTGGTCGGTATCTTACATGGATCTGCGTTCCTAGCGCGGAAAGTCGTGTACAGAACTGACGTCAGCGCGCAAGAGCGGCGTCTAAGTAGCTGCCGCGACGTCATCTCGGTGACCACGACGCCAACGACGGACGCGGAGCCGCACAACGCCACCTTCCGACGCGCAGGGGTACTGCTGACGAAAACTTTCTGGATCCAGTCTGACGCCTGGGGGTAATTCTAAGGTAAGGAATCTATCACTAACTAATGTTTCTTACAGATATATCGTTACCGAAGGTAAGTAACTTGTGCGTCATGTTTCATATCATTGGAATGGTAATGATAAATTCATCTTTACCAGTAAAGAGGATTTATCACTACCTTTTTAAAAATGCCTCTTCTAGAAAGATGGCATTTTTCTGCTCTTAGCCCTGCATGCCTACAGCCTGTCTCCAATACCCGTCTGGGGTGAGTGACAGCTGGACTTTGTGCATTCCTTCTAAAGAGCCAAACACAAAGAATAGTAATTTATTATTATGCTTGATTGATTAAAACCATTGCATATAAAAAATTCATATAAATAACTTTAGTTAAACCAGATTAAAATTTGTTAAAAGTCCTTGTTCAGTCCTTAATGAGAAATTGGTGTGGTTTATGAGAACCCACGAGAGAGTGTATCTGGTTTCCGGTTTTCCTACCTTCACCCGGTGGTGTCGTTTGGTTACCAGGGGTACCTTCAATGGTTCCAAAATTAGTTATTTTATTTATTTGTGCAAAAAAAGCCCCGAGTACGAGATTACGCCCTTTCAGTCTTGTGATATCAGTCCTTGTATTTTGTTGCGCTGCTCGGCTGTCTTGGCTCTGCCATGTTTTTCTATATGCAGTCTCTTCTCTACTATTTTGAGGAATTTTGTGAAACGGCTGATTAATTACTTGGAATCTGATTTGAAGCAGGCCAGCACCGCCTGTCTGCAGGTGCGAATCTCTGCTTGGTTGTAAAGGGGTCGAAGGAGTAGACGTTCTTGTGCTAGGCTTGTGCAAATGCAGATTATATGGACAAGATCTTACGGTCCATGAGTGCATAGTCGGCAGGTGTTCTCTCCAGGCTTCCTTTTCCAGGGTGGCAGATGGGGTAGGATTGCCATTATGCCCAGCCGATATTTTAGGCATTTCTCTTTCAGCATGATCTTGAATCCTGTACTTGGGTATGATTGTGGTTTAGCTGTGACGTAGTCATTAAGTACAAGCCAGCCATGTGCCCTTTTTGCAAGTACAGCCTTGTCTTCTGCCGTTGACAACACTCTGACGAATTTAAAGACCACTTTCTTAAAGCTAGTGTGGCTCGCTGATGATTCCCATGCATTTTCCAGCCCTAGTTGGTTTAGGGAGTCTCTGAGGTATGCTCCGGCTGGTGAGGTCCCTCTTAGTGACAATTCTGTCCAGAGATGCCAATTTAATGTGTTTTGCTCTGCTCCTCTGATCTTGTGCCAGCATTTTATAAAAGCACGCCTTCTAGCCAGGGTCTGTTTCTGGAGCCCAAACTCTAACCTTATTTGCACAGGAGAGGCATAGTTTGGTATATAAAAGATTGTTCTGTATGCCCTGATGATTATCTTTTCCACTGTGATTGCGTCTCTTCCTCGCATTGCCTCACTCCCTCGCATTGCCTCACTCCCGTATGTTATCGTCGGAGTGAGTTTCGGTGAGGGTTTTTTTTAGAGACTTCATGGCATAGGTTATAGTGCTGCCTTTCCGTCTTAGTGCTTCTTTTTGAGGGTTGAAAGAACCTTTGTTGTCTAGCAGGACTCCTAGGTATTTGTATTCCTCTGCTAGTTCTAGTCGTTGTGTGCCCAGGAACCAATGAGGTGGTTTCTTCATGGAATGATTTATTGCTATTGTTTTTGTCCTCCTTAGATTGATCTTCAGTGTGTTCTCATGTGAGTATTCTTGTGTTGTATTGAGTAAGTGTTGTAGGCCAATTGGAGTTCGGCTTACTAACACTAAGTCATTGGCGTAAAGAAGGTTGGAGATGGTTGTCTTACTCAGCTTAGGGGTATGCGAATTGCATTTGTGCAGCCTTGCGGGGAGGTCTGCCATAAAGAGGTTGAATAGCAAGGGAGCAAGGACACAACCTTGTTTTAGCCCTTTGGTGGTGGTGATGCGCCTTGATAGATGGGTCCTCGCCCCCAGTTTGACCTTTACCCATGAGTCTGTGTGAAGTAATAAGCATTGCTTTAAAAGGGCTGATGGTATGCACCATTTTTCCAATTTCTGCCATAGTCTTGTTCGATTGATGTGGTCAAAGGCCGAGCTATAGTCGATGAAGCACAGGAATAACAATTGCCTGGCTTGTTTTGCAGCATCAATCAAAAGGGTTAGGGCCATAATGTTGGTAATTGTTCCCATGTTTTTGCAGAAGCCAGTCTGGTTTAATGGTATGATGGATGAGTAAGAGGCCCAAGATTTCAGTTCTTCCAGGATTAATCCTGCATAATATTTGGCGTCGTTGTCAATCAGGGCGACAAGGCAGTAATTTTTCACATCGCCCTTGTCGCCCTGCTTGTAAATTGGTGAAATTATTGATCCTTTCCATGATTCTGGAATTATTCCACTGACCATGATCTGATAATATACTGGCTCCAGGATTTTGGACCAGTACTGAGGGTTATGTTTGAATAGAATTGGTGGAATCCCATTTGGTCCAGGAGCCCCTTCCAGCCTTCCTTTCCCAATTTTCCTCAGTCAATATCTGTGGCTTTTTTACTTTTGGTAATTCCTCTCGTGGATTTTGGTGTTCATTATTTCCAGGCGGGAGTTTTCCTGCCTCAGATTTGTTTTTGCTACTTTTTGGTTCCAGTTCAGCTTTGTCACCCGGGTTGGTCCTAGGTTCTATCTCATGCCCATTTCTCTCTTGGCCAGAGCTGTTAAAATGATCGTGGAGGTAGGTGGCCCAATCTTCCTCTGGAAGGTAAGAATCTATTCCTTGTTGGGATTGGCGTTGCAAGGTGTTAATTGTTCGCCAGAATTTTGCGCTGTTCTTACTTTTTGCATCATGAAGTAATCTTGCCCACATTGATTCGTTGTCTTGCCTCCTTGCGGCCCATTTTGTCTTTTTTAGACTAGCCTTGAGTTTCCTCAATTCCCCCCGAAGGGAGGTCTCTTTAGGGTTCCAGCACAGTTTCCTTATGGTTTGGTTATTAGTGGATTTAAATTTTTTTGTTTGTAGCGTTATTGGATTGCTTAATTGTCTCTTAATTTGAGTTCCACTTCTGACTCCTGCATTAGTTGCAAATTTCCCCCTGAGAATGATAGTAAAGTTCTCCTAAATAGCTAGCGGATTCCTTGATTGATTGAAGTCTTCTGGGAGGAAAGATTTGGCTGATTCTAGGAGCTTCTCCAACGAGTCAGTACTGCACTTGATATTTTGTTAGTGGTATATTCTGTGGCTATTGTTTTGATTGCTGGGTATATTGGGAGAGCGACGCCTTTAAAGATTACTTCTTGGGGTAAGTGGTCGCTCTGGTTCAGTTCCCCAGCTGATAAGAATTAACTTTGTGAAACAGTGAGAGTGTTATAAATGTGTAATCAATATGTGAAGTAGCAACTTGTGAATAGAATGTGGGAGCTGGCGGTTGTCTTCCTGGAAGCGCCCATTCAAGGCCCTAAAGTTGAGGTGTTCGAGTTCCCTCAGAAGGTGTGAGCCTAATCTGAAAGAGACACGTTAGTGACAGATTCCTTACCTTAGAATATCCCCAGGCGTCAGGCTGGATCCGGAAAGTTTTTTGCGTAGCAGTACCCTTGCGCGTCGGTAGGCGGCGTCGTGCGGCTCCGCGTCCGTCGTCGTGATCGCCGGGATGACGTCGCGGGCAGTACTTAGGCGCCGCCCCTGCGCGCTGACGTCAGTTCTTCTTTTTCCGCGCCAGCAAGCGCAGATCCGGGAAGAGCAGTGCCCTGGTCATTTTTTGACCATACTTTTTGGTGAATTTTTTCACTGTTTTTCTCTATCAAGGTGTCGTAGGGATGCCCGGTTTCAAACGTTGCGGCGCCTGTGCTCGGAGGATGTCCGTCACCGACCCGCATTGGGAGTGTCTCTTCTGCCTCGGCCGAGGCCACGACACGGAGTCTTGTACCGACTGCCAAGCCCTCAACCCGAAAGCTTTGCGAGAGCGGTCTCGAAAGCTCCTCGAGGCCCGGCATTCGGCTCCGCGGAAGCCCCGGTCGCGTGAGAGGTCCAGGGGTCGATCGCGGAGTCCACACCGGTCGTCGGCATCGAAGTCTTCTTCGTCCGGTAAGTCGAAACACAAGAAGTCCAAAAAGCATCATCGCTCTAGGACTTCGCCTCGCCGGTCTCGCGACTCGGCTGAGGCCCCTCCCGGCACCGTCCCCGCGGCCCCGGACATGCCTGTGGAGTCGCCCCCGCAATACCCGCCCTTCCCGGGTTCGGGGGCGGATCCGGCCAAAGTGCAGGAATTCCTGTCGGCCATGGCCCGCCTCTTCGGGCCTCCAGGTCCCTCCGGTGCGCCTTCGGGCCCCGCGGGCCCTGATGGGGTTGCTCCGGCGTCGCCGACGGCTCCGACCCCGGCGTCGCCGTGCCTCCAGCCTCGATCCTGGCTCCGGCTTCGGCCCCGGCCTTGATCCCGGCTCCACAACCCCCATCGACGCCGGTCGACCTAACGACACCTCCGCCGGCGCCGATGTCTCCGGTGCCGTTCTCGACGCCGCCTGGGGCTCCGGGCGGCGTCGTTCCCCAGTTCCTTCCGGCTCCGGACATGGACCCGGACCGACGTCGCTCGACGCCGGTTCCGGCGCCGATGAGACCTTGGGTCCCAAATGTCCCTCCTCCCCCTTATTTTGAACCTGAGGAGGACCAGGAGGACTGGGAGGGGTCTGATGACCCTCTGACACAACAGTGTCAGTACGATGAGGACTGGACAGAGGGTCTAGGGGATGCCAGTGGTCTAGATACTTCCCCTGACACTGGCATGCTGTCTCCTCCCGTGGCTACGGAGGAGGGAGCCAATTTTGCAACGGTGTTGCGTAGGGCGGCTGGAGCCTTACATCTCCAACTCCCTGCTGTGGCGGTCAAGGTTAATCTCTTGACAGAGGTGCTTCAGCCGGCAGCCTCCTCTACGGAGACTGTGCTGCCGTTTAACGACGCCCTCACTGACGTTCTTTTGGGCGCCTGGTCCAAGCCCAACACAGGGGCTCCTGTGGATAGGAACGTGTCCCGACGCCATCGCCCAGCTCCGGGCGACCCCCTGTTTCTCTCTGTCCACCCCACCCCTGAGAGCTTGGTTGTCCAAGCCTCCGCTTCCCAAACCGCCTTCCCTACCGCTCCTCCGGATAGGGAATCCAAACGCCTGGATCAATTTGGGAAGAAGGGTTTTTCTTCCTCCAGTGCTGGCTTGCGGTCCATCAACACCGCTTGCCTTTTGGGCCGATATACCCACTCCTTGTGGGATTCGGTGGCCAATGTTTTGCCCCAGTGTTCTGAGGAGGTCCAGACACTGCTTTCCCGCGCCATTGCGGAAGGAAGGGATGCGGCCAAATACACAATCCGATGTGGCCTTGATACCGCCGACTCGCTGGGCAGGTCTATTGCAACGACGGTGGCGCTACGACGCCACGCCTGGCTGAGAACCACTGGTTTTTCAGGGGATGTCCAGAATACTCTCATGGACATGCCCTTTGATGGAGTCGGTCTTTTTGGGTCCAAAGCAGACCATGCGTTGGAGCGCTTTAAGGACTCACGGGCTACTGCAAAGTCCCTGGGCCTTTCTGCTACACGCCCTCCGCTGACTTCTGCTTTTCGCCCCTATCGTGGCCACGGTAGGGGCGCCCCTTCACGTCAGCAGCCCAGCCACCAGCCCGCGCAGCAGGCGTCTTCGCGTGGCCGAGGACGTGGATTCCGCCGTGGCGGATCGGGCAACCAGCGTGCGGGTCAGGCCACCACCTCCAACCCGTCCGCGGCCTCCAAACCCTCCTAGTCCCTCCTTTCAGGTGCACAGCACGCCAGTAGGGGGCAGGGTCCGCCATCACCTTCCCCACTGGCGTACCATCACCTCGGACAGGTGGGTCTTGGACATTGTCCGAAGGGGCTACTCCCTCCCCTTCGAGTCCACCCCCCAGCCATGCCACCTCAATTCCACCGCATGTCAGGGGATCACTTGGTACTTCTGCAGAAGGAAGTCACGGCCCTCTTGGCCAAGAGGGCCATCGAGCATGTTCCGATCCCAGAAGTAGGGCGTGGTTGCTACTCCCACTACTTCCTGGTGCCCAAAAAGGACAAGGAGGACATGCGTCCTATCTTGGACCTCCGGAACGTCAATCGCTTCCTCCGGAAGGAGAAGTTCAAGATGCTCACCCTAGCTCAGGTCTTGACTGCCCTCGACCCTGGAGACTGGTTGGTAGCGTTGGACTTGCAGGACGCGTATTTCCACATCCCCGTCCTGCCGGCCCACCGGCGTTACCTTCGGTTCACGGTAGGCCCCGAGCATTTTCAGTTCACCGTGCTCCCCTTTGGCCTTACCAGTGCCCCTCGGGTGTTCACGAAAGTGATGGCGGTGGTCGCAGCTCATCTGCGCCGGGCAGGGGTTTCAGTCTTCCCCTACCTCGACGACTGGCTGCTGAAGGCGGGCTCGTCCCAGGCAGTCGTCTCCCACCTCCAGACTACGGCCGAACTCCTGCACTCGCTGGGGTTCTCCATCAATGTGCCGAAGTCGCATCTGATTCCTTCTCCACAGCTCCTTTTCATCAATCAATCAATCACGGCATTTATAGAGCGCGCTACTCACCCGGGAGGGTCTCAAGGCGCTGGGGGAGGGGGTAAGTTACTGCTCGAACAGCCAGGTCTTGAGCTGCTTCCTGAAGGAGAGATGGTCCTGGGTTCGCCGAAGGTGAGTGGGGAGGGAGTTCCAGGTCTTGGCTGCCAGGTAGGAGAAGGATCTTCCTCCGGCGGTGGCTCTGCGGATGCGTGGTACGGTGGCGAGGGCGTGGCTGGTTGATCGTAGCTGGCGGGTGGGCGTGTAGAAGGTCATGCGGTCGTTGAGGTACTTGGGGCCCAGGTCGTGGAGGGCCTTGTGTGCGTGGGTGAGGAGTCTGAACGTGATTCTCTTGCTGACGGGGAGCCAGTGCAGGTCTTTCAGGTGTCCGGTGATGTGGCTGTGTCGGGGGATGTCCAGGATGAGTCGTGCGGAGGCGTTCTGGATGCGCTGGAGTCTTTTTTGAAGTTTGGCTGTGGTTCCGGCGTAGAGGGTGTTCCCATAGTCCAGTCGGCTGGTGACGAGTGCCTGGGTGACGGTCTTCCTGGTTTCAGTGGGGATCCATCTGAAGATCTTGCGGAGCATGCGCAGGGTGTTGAAGCACGAAGATGAGACGGCGTTGACTTGTCTGGTCATCGACAGGGAGGAGTCCAGGATGAAGCCCAGGTTGCGTGCGTGGTCCGTTGGCTTGGGCGCGGTGCCCAGGGCCGGGGGCCACCAAGAGTCGTCCCAGGCGGAGGGTGATGAGCCCAGGATGAGGACTTCCGTCTTGTCTGAGTTCAGTTTAAGGCGGCTGTTCCTCATCCAGTCGGCGACGTCTCTCATCCCGTCGTGTAGGTTGGCTCTGGCGGTGGTGGGGTCGTTGGTGAGGGAGAGGATCAGCTGGGTGTCGTCGGCGTAGGAGATGATGTTGAGGTTGTGTTGGCGTGCGATGGCTGCGAGGGGGCTCATGTAGACGTTGAAGAGGGTTGGACTGAGTGAAGATCCTTGTGGAACGCCGCAGATGACTTCGGTGGCCTCGGATCTGAACGGGGGAGGCGGACTCTCTGGGTTCTTCCGGCGAGGAACGAGATGATCCATTCCAGTGCTTTCTCTCGGATTCCGATGTTGCTGAGGCGCTTCACTAGGGTGCGGTGGCAGACGGTGTCGAACGCCGCGGAGAGGTCCAAGAGGATGAGGGCTGCTGTTTCCCCGTTGTCGGTTAGGGTTCTGATGTCGTCGGTGGCTGCGATAAGGGCGGTCTCGGTGCTGTGGTTGGCCCGAAACCCGGACTGCGAGGGGTCGAGGGATCCATTCGTCTCGAGGAAGGCGGCAAGCTGTCTGTTGACGGTCTTCTCGATGACTTTGGCCGGAAACGGAAGGAGCGAGATGGGACGGTAGTTCTTGAGGTCGGTGGGGTCCGCCGTTGGTTTCTTCAGGAGGGCGGTAAGCTCGGCGTGCTTCCAGCTCTCCGGGAAGGTGGCGGTGTGGAAGGAGGAGTTGATGATGTCCCGGAGATGGGGTGCGATGGTGGCGTCGGCTTTGTTGAAGACGTGGTGTGGGCAGGGGTCGGTTGGTGATCCGGAGTGGATGGAGTTCATCGTGCGGGTGGTGTCTTCGGTGCTGATCGGGGTCCAGTTGCAGAGGGTGGTGGTGGCGGGCGTTGGTTCGGCGGTAGGGTGCGTGGTCTGTGCGTCGAAGCTGTTATGTATGTCGGTGATCTTGCGGTGGAAGAACGCGGCGAGTGAGTTGCAGAGGTCTTGCGAGGGGGTGATGTCGTTGTTTCCGGCGCTGGGGTTGGAGAACTCTTTGACGATGCTGAAAAGTTCCTTGCTGTCGTGGGCGTTGTTGTCCAGTCGTTCTTTGAGTGCCGACTTCTTGGTGGCACGGATCAGCTGGTGGTGTTTGCGGGTGGCGTGCTTGAGGGCGGTCCTGTTGTCTGTGGTCTGGTCGAGTCGCCAGGTTTTCTCGAGAGTGCGGCAGTTCTTCTTGGATTCCTTGAGTTCGTTGGTGAACCAAGGGGTTTTCTTGCTTCCGGGTCTGCTGGGAGGGTTTTTAGTGGTGCGAGGTCGTCGGCGCAGGCGGTCAGCCACTTGGCGAGGTTGCTGGCTGCTTCGTTTGGGTCCGTTGTGTTGGTGGGTGTGTTCTGGCTGAGGGAGGCGGTGAGCTGCTCGGCGGTGATCTTGCTCCAGCTCCGGCGGGGAGCCTGTTGCGGGTGGTGGTGGGTCGCAGTCTTTCTGAAGCTGAAGTGGACGCAGCTGTGGTCGGTCCAGTGGAGTCCGGTGGCGTGGCTGAAGGAGATGTGCTTGCTGGAAGAGAAGACGGGGTCAAGCGTGTGGCCGGCGTAGTGGGTGGGCGTGTTCACCAGTTGCTTGAGTCCGAGGTTGGCGAGGTTGTCCAGCAGGGCGGTGGTGTTTCTGTCGTTGTTGTTCTCCAGGTGGAAGTTGAGGTCCCCTAGGAGGATGTAGTCGGCGGAGGACATGGCGTGCGGGCTGAGGAAGTCTGCGATGTCTTCGCTGAATAGTGTGCGTGGTCCCGGGGGTCTGTAGATGAGGGTGCCTCGGAGGGTGGTCTTGGGGTCAGTGTGTATCTGGAAGTGTAGGTGTTCGGCAGCGGTGAAGGTCTCGTCGGAGTTAGTCGAGATGCGGATGGTGTTCTTGTGTACGATGGCGATGCCTCCTCCCGTCTGGTTGACGCGGTCCTTCCGGGTGATCTTGTATCCGTCCGGGATGGCTATGGCGATGTCGGGCGCGGAGGAGGCGTTCATCCAGGTTTCGGTGAGGAAGGCGACGTCCGGTGCTGTTGCGTCGAGCAGGTCCCAGAGTTCCACGGCGTGCCTGTGGACGGAGCGGGTGTTCAACAGGATGCATTTCAGGTGGTTGCTGCTGGTGCTCGACTTGGCGGAGGTGGTGCACGTCCGGGGGCAGGTGAATCGGCAGGCTTGGCAGGTGAAGGGTCCGTGGGTGCGTCTCGGTGAGGCTCGGTAGCAGGCAGGGTTCCGGCCGGCATTGAGTGCGGTGAGGGTGGCGGCGTCGTAGGTCCGTCGAGTAGTGTTGCATCGGTGGGATCCAGGGGTCCTGGCGCTGGGCGCGGGCCAGGCGCGGACGGGCGCAGACGGGCTTACCTTTGGCGCACCTTCGGCGCTCCGTCGGTGCTCCCGCTGCGCGCGGTCGCTCAGGGGGCGTCATAAGTAAGGAGCCTGGAGGGAGGAGCAGCTGGGTGGCGGGAGCGGGGCGGCGAATGGAATCACGGGGGGGCGGGGCCGCAGGGAGGCAGTGGCGGGAAGTCCCAGGAGCAGCGGGCAGCGGGAAAGTCCCAGGAGCAGCGAGAAAGTCCCAGGAGCAGCGGGCAGCGGGAAAGTCCCAGGAGCAGCGGGAAAGTCCCAGGAGCAGCGGGCAGCGAGCGAAGGAATCTCCAGGCAGGAGGCGGCAAGGCAGGCAGGAGCGGCAGCAGTGAGTGGGGCGACCAAGCCCTGTGGAGGGCTGAGCGGTCACACTCTGTGGTCCCCTTAAGTAAGGAGCCGGGAGGGAGGAGCAGCTGGGTGGCGGGAGCGGGGCGGCGAATGGAATCACGGGGGCGGGGCCGCAGGGAGGCAGTGGCGGGAAGTCCCAGGAGCAGCGGGCAGCGGGAAAGTCCCAGGAGCAGCGGGAAAGTCCCAGGAGCAGCGGGCAGCGGGAAAGTCCCAGGAGCAGCGGGAAAGTCCCAGGAGCAGCGGGCAGCGAGCGAAGGAATCTCCAGGCAGGAGGCGGCAAGGCAGGCAGGAGCGGCAGCAGTGAGTGGGGCGACCAAGCCCTGTGGAGGGCTGAGCGGTCACACTCTGTGGTCCCCTACGGTCCACTTAAGTAAGGAGCCGGGAGGGAGGAGCAGCTGGGTGGCGGGAGCGGGGCGGCGAATGGAATCACGGGGGGGCGGGGCCGCAGGGAGGCAGTGGCGGGAAGTCCCAGGAGCAGCGGGCAGCGGGAAAGTCCCAGGAGCAGCGGGAAAGTCCCAGGAGCAGCGGGCAGCGGGAAAGTCCCAGGAGCAGCGGGAAAGTCCCAGGAGCAGCGGGCAGCGAGCGAAGGAATCTCCAGGCAGGAGGCGGCAAGGCAGGCAGGAGCGGCAGCAGTGAGTGGGGCGACCAAGCCCTGTGGAGGGCTGAGCGGTCACACTCTGTGGTCCCCTACGGTCCCCTTAAGTAAGGAGCCGGGAGGGAGGAGCAGCTGGGTGGCGGGAGCGGGGCGGCAAATGGAATCACGGGGGGGCGGGGCCGCAGGGAGGCAGTGGCGGGAAGTCCCAGGAGCAGCGGGAAAGTCCCAGGAGCAGCGGGAAAGTCCCAGGAGCAGCGGGCAGCGGGAAAGTCCCAGGAGCAGCGGGCAGCGAGCGAAGGAATCTCCAGGCAGGAGGCGGCAAGGCAGGCAGGAGCGGCAGCAGTGAGTGGGGCGACCAAGCCCTGTGGAGCAGTTCTGGACACGACGCAGTTTCGGGCCTATCCTCCCGAACGGCGAGTCCGGGATATTCAGGCTATGATTCCGATCTGTCAGCCTTTATCCTGGGTTTCGGTACGGATGACCCTGAGGCTGCTGGGCCTCATGGCCTCCTGCATCCTGCTGGTCAATCATGCCAGATGGCATATGCGTGCTCTGCAGTGGGACCTGAAGTTCCAGTGGGCGCAGCACCAGGGCAACCTGTCCGATCACGTCCAGATCTCGGAGGGGACTGCATAACAGTTGCAGTGGTGGCTCTCGAACCGGCAATGGGTCATGGGCAGATCCCTCTCCCTTCCCCAGCCAGAGCACACAGTTGTGACGGACGCGTCCCTTCTGGGATGGGGCGGTCACATGGGAGAGGCGGAGATCAGAGGCCTCTGGTCTCCGGCGGAGTCCCGGCTCCATATCAACATTCTGGAGCTCCGGGCGATCCGACTTGCACTCAAGGCATTCCTTCCCTCTGTCAAAGGGAAGGTAGTGCAGGTGTTCACAGACAACACCACCGCCATGTGGTACTGCAACAAACAAGGCGGGGTGGGGTCGTGGACCCTTTGTCAGGAGGCTCTGCGCCTCTGGACATGGCTGGAACATCAGGGCATGTTCCTGATGGTTCAACACCTGGCAGGTTCGCTGAACGCCAGGGCGGACGAACCTGCAGCCGCAGGTGCATGATGGATCACGAATGGCGTCTTCACTCGGAAGTGGCGCAAGGACTCTTTCTACAGTGGGGAGAGCCTTGGTTAGATCTATTCACCACCGAAGAGAACGCGCAATGTCATCAGTTCTGCGCGTTGGAATTTCTAAGGCGGCACTCGCTCGGCGACGCTTTTCGTCACGAGTGGAGTTGCGGTCTGTTGTACGCCTTTCCGCCTATACCACTTCTACCCAGAGTGTTGAAGAAGATTCGGCACGACCGGGCCCAAGTCATTCTTGTGGCTCCGGACTGGGCTCGAAGAGTTTGGTATCCCGAGCTACTCAATATGAGCGTAGATCCCCCGATCCGTCTGCCTCTTCGGGAGGATCTTCTGTCGCAGCAGCAGGGGACGGTCCTCCACCCGAACCTGTCCAGTCTACACCTGCTTGCGTGGAGATTGAGCGGCGGCAGTTGATTCCTTTCGACTTGCCTCCCGAAGTTTGTGATGTGATTCTGGCAGCCAGGCGTCCCTCCACTAAGGTGGTATACGCCTGCAGGTGGAACAAATTTGTGGCATGGTGCACAGCAAAGGCTGTGAATCCCCTTTCTGCCCCTCTTTCTGAGGTCCTTCTGTTCCTTCTCTCTCTGGCCCAACAGGGTTCTGCCCTGGGTACCATCAAGGGTTATCTTTGTGCTATCTCGGCCTTCCTCAGGCTCCCTGATCAGCCCTCCCTTTTCAAGTCCCCTGTTGTTAACAGGTTCTTAAAAGGCATTACTCACCTCTTCCCTCCTCTTCCGTTTGTGATGCCTCAGTGGGACTTGAACTTGGTTCTTACCTTTTTAATGTGCGCTCCCTTTGAGCCTCTACATAACTGTCCTCTTCGTCTTCTGACTCTGAAGACAGCCTTTCTGGTGGCCATCACCTCCGCTCGGCGGGTGAGTGAGCTCCAGGCTCTGTCTTGCAAACCTCCCTTTCTGTCTGTTCATCCAGACAAGGTTGTTCTTCGGACGCGTCCGTCCTTCTTGCCAAAGGTGGTTACTGCTTTCCACATTGGGCAGACCATCACTTTGCCCACCTTCTTTCCGCCTCCGCATCCTTCCAGAGAGGAAGAGAGGCTCCACCGTCTGGACCCAAAACGTGCACTCTCCTTCTATATTGACCGCACAAAACACTTCCGGGTGGATGACCAGCTCTTTGTTGGCTACGTGGGCGCCAAAAAAGGTCGGGCGGTGCACAAGAGGACCATTTCCCGCTGGGTTACCTTGTGCATCAAGACCTGCTATTCTTTGGCTAAGAAGGAGCCTCCTGTTGGGCTGCGTGCCCATTCCACCAGGGCAACGGCTGCTACCACGGCCTTGGGCCGCGGTGTTCCGCTGCCGGCTATCTGTCAGGCAGCTACGTGGGCCTCGCTGCACACGTTTACAAAGCATTACTGCCTTGACAGTCAGGTCCGGAGGGACGGCTTCTTTGGCCGTTCTGTCCTCCAGGACTTCCTTGTCTGATCTTTGTTCGCAGACCCACCACCGGGGTTGGTATTGCTGGGGTATCTATTCTAAGGTAAGGAATCTGTCACTAACGTGTCTCTTTCAGATGCACAAGTTACTAACTTGTGTAACGATATATCTGTAAGAGACAGTAGTTAGTGACAGATTCCTACCGCCCACCCATCCTCCCCGTTCTGCGAACTGATTTCTAGGGTTAAGGACATCCCTTTCAGGGCCCTAGTATTTTTCAGACACCTATGTCAGCTTCTTGCATGGCTCTGCGTTCCTGGCGCGGAAAGTCGTGTACAGAACTGACGTCAGCGCGCAGGGGCGGCGCCTAAGTACTGCCCGCGACGTCATCCCGGCGATCACAACGCCGACGACGGACGCGGAGCCGCACGACGCCGCCTACCGACGCGCAAGGGTACTGCTACGCAAAAAACTTTCCGGATCCAGCTGACGCCTGGGGATATTCTAAGGTAAGGAATCTGTCACTAACTACTGTCTCTTACAGATATATCGTTACACAAGTTAGTAACTTGTGCATCCAGTCTGTTTATTTAATGATTCTTGTAAGGAAGTGGGTTTCTGTTGCAGTAACCCCCCCCACTTTTTGCCAGACCACTGATGCACTTTGACTTGATGTGCCCTGGGTCCCTGCCAATCAGGTTCCCAGGGCCTGTGTTCTTTCCCTAAAACTGTACCCAATTGGCATCTCTGGCCACAGGTCAGCCCCTGGTAAATGGTACCACAGGTACCCAGGGCACTGTGACCAGGGAAGACCTCTAAGGGCTGCAACACGTATTGTGCCACCCTTAGAGGCCCTGTACCTTTACACACACACACTGCCTTTGCAGGCTGCGTGTTTTGGTGCAGAACAAAGTGAAGAGTCGACATGGCACACACTTCTGTGTGCCATGCCTACAACCCACTGCCCTGGCATAGGTCAGCCACCCCTCTAGCTGGGTGCACTATACCAGTGGTGAGGGTACAGGTGCATGAGCCCTGTACCCCTACAGTGTCTAAGTCCATTCTTAGACATTGTAAGTGCAGTGCTGCCATTAAGAGTATATGGTGCTGGGAGTTTGTCATTACGAACTCCACAGCACCATAATGGCTGCACTAAAAACTGGGAAGTTTGGTATCAAACTTCTCAGCACATTAAACCCACACTGATACCAGTGTGGGATTTAATGAAAAATGCACACAGAGGGCATCTTAGAAGATGCCCCCTGAAACCTAACCCACCTCTAGTGTCCAGGCTGAGTGGCTGCTTCAGCTGCCACCACCAGACATGTTTCTGGACCCCTGGGTCGAGAGCCTGCTGCTCTCGGGGGCCTGAAACAATGCACATCCTGGGACGAGGTGCCAAGCCTCCTCCCCCAGGATGGGCAGGGTTCACGAAGGAGAAGCTTCAAAGGCATGCCGCCTTTGTGAGCCTCTCCAGACCATTTGCTGCTTTCAGCAACTGGTCCCCACTGGTTCTACCCCCCACTTTGGGCAGGAGAACCGGCGGGAAAAACAAGTGAGGAAGGGAGGTGTGCCCACCTCTGCCAACTCCACCCCTCAGGTGGGGGAGGCGAGGTGAAGCACAACCTCGAGTCCCCGCCATCTTGAGGATGGGGGGACCCAGCCAACCAGGGACAGGCTCCTGCCACCCTCCCACTGGAGAGTGGCAGAATAGGGGGTGTACCCACCCCAGGGAAGGGACCCATTGGTGCCTGCCCTTTACCTACCTGTAACGCCCCTAAATCTAGTATTTAGGGGGCACCCTGAACCTTACTTCCTCAGATCCAGCCTACCAACAAGAAGAAAAGAAGAAGGAGGAAGAGCCGTGCAGAGCTAACAAGATGACGACGCCCACTGACTTGGCCCCAGCCCTACAGGCCTGTCTCCCCTCGAACCTGCTCCTGCAAAATCCCGGCGTGTCCAGCAGCCAGCAACCTCACAAACCCCGGAGGACCTGCCTGCCTTCACTTCCAAGACTGTTTCTCCCGTGAACACCGGTCGTATTTAAACTGCAGCTTCTGGCTCCGGCCGGACACCGCAAATCCAGCCCACTCTGCACTCGCCGAACCCGGCCCGAGCTCGAGTGGAAAAACACCACGAGGAGGTCACCCCAGCGATCCTGACCCGAGATCCGGTGACTCCTGACCTGCCTCAAGCCTCCAGACGACGCCTGCAGCCTCAATCCAGAGGTCCCCCTCTACCGCGACCAGAGCGGGTAAGAAAATCCGACCCTAAAAGGCACCCCTGCACCCGACGCCCCACAGCCTTGTGTGCCCAAACCAATGGTGCCTAACCAACCCAAGACATCCCAACTTACCCCTCGAAGTGGTGGTCGCACCCAGAAGGTCCTCGTCCCCGAGCCTGCAGTGCTTCTTCAAACCGGAGGCTCTCCATAGAAAACAACAGGGCGTCCGACGTCGAAACAGCACTCTGCACCCGGCCACCCCAGTGCCAACTGGGGTGGCCCCGGTGCCAACTTGTTTCCCCATTTGCCCTGACCTAAACCCTAGGAGCTTTTCTCCCACAACCCAGTGGCCTGCTTGCCAGCAGCCACCAACCGGAGACCCCCTATCCTCCATACGATAACATTGGGCCTCAACACTCTGGGGAGGTGTGGTGCAGCGGCCAGGGCAGCTGACTCCGGAGCACAGGGTTCACGGTTCGATCCCCGGCTCCGGCGGCAGCTCAGCTCAGCACCATGTGACTCTGGGCAATAGCTCACTTAATTTCCACTCCGGCCCCCAGCGCCTTGAGACTCGTAAGGGTGAGTAGCTGCGCTATATAAAAACGGACTTACATTTTACTTACTTACACCCGGCCGCCCTAGTGCCGCTGAGGGTGCAACAACAGTGCACCACTGACCCTGGGGGAACCCTTGTTCTAACCCCAGAACCTTAACTCCCACAGTCGTTCTACTACCTAGCAGGACAGCTCTAACGATTCACGCAATGGGTAGCAGGAAGCTTGGATCCAGATCGGAGGAAGCCCCCATTCACCCCGGATAGGGCAGATGTCATGAGCACGTTAATGGGCACCATTAAATCGCGTTGGATGAGCTCCTCAGAGCATAGAGTTCTGAGGCGCTGCTGGGCTAGATGCCTACAAAAAACAAAGACCAAACGTCCTTACTCCCCAGAGATGTCGGTGGCATTACTAGAGGCGCTCCCGCATGGGGGTCACTGGAGAGGGTTAGAAGAATGGGCGCAAGCGGGGGTCACTAAAATAGGGGATCTTTATAGAGACGGGGAACTACTTCCATTCGCGGACTTCCGAGCAGATTGGGACATCCCACAGGGACACTTTTTATTATATGGGGCGGTCACAGGGGCCATGCGCAGACACTGGGGACAGGGGACAACCGAGCCGCCTACACACTCCACATGCGAATATGTAAGTTTATCAGGGCGCGTCATCAAAGCTGTATCGTGCCTCTACCGAGCCATTCGACGAGATTCCACGCAGCCACTGGAGGGGCTACAGGCCAAGTGGGAGGAGGACCTTGGTACTCCCATAGAAGATAAGGACTGGGAAAATACACTCCTGAGGGCCACTAGGGTATCCCGCAATGCACGATTCCAGTTAATTAGCTTTTACACTTTGCATAGAGCATACATCACACCGGACAGAATCAATCGATATTTCCACCGAGATGATGCGAGCTGACCACGTTGTCAGGAGGCAGGAGCTAGCTACATTCACATGATGTGGAGCTGTCCACAGCTTGAAGGGTACTGGCAAGAAGTGATTAGGGAAACAGCGCGTCACAGGGAAAGAGATACCATGCACCCCAAACCACGTGCTGCTTAACCTGTTCCCCCACTCCGCCAAGACCAAAGTCACTGCGAGGTTCCAGGACCTAGCATATATATTAGCAAAGCGCGAATTAACGAGCAAGTGGAAGGCCCTAGTGTACTAAACTGGAAGCGGGAATTGGAGAAATGGGCGGGCTGCGAAAATAGAATACTGCTCCGGAATGCACAGCGCGGCATAGGCAGACCGGAGAGAGCGCAGGCTTGGGGAGCCCTAGTAGATGACCTGAAAAATGCAGACCGGGAGTCCACTCCCAGCACCCCACAGGCTAGGTCCCGACCAGATAGCCCTAACAACCAGGAACAGGAGAGGGAGTAATGTGCATAACAAAACGAACACAGCCACACAGTGCCTACAGCCCTGAGGGTTTGGGTGAGACCTGCCTCGGTAGAGAAATACGGAGAGTGACCCAGACCACACACAAGGCGGGAGCCAAAGTGACCGATTAGTCGACAGCAGCGAGGGGTGGGGAGGGGATGGGGGGAAAGTTGGGGAGGAAACGTTAGACCACCTTACTGGAATGTGTGCGCCTTACAACGGGAACAGCATGGTTAGGTGAAGCATGGTATGAAATAGGACGCATGGAGTGAACAACAGCTGACTAGACAGTGAATGTAAATCTGAAATGCTAACCAAGAACATGTGTGAACAAGAAAAGCCATGAGAATGTATTACTGTTACCAAAATGCAAATAAAATGTGTTTAAAAAAAAAAAAAAACTCCCACAGTCGTTTACTTACCTGCAAACCGATAACCTGTTTTTCCTCCATAGGATAACATTGACAATTTTTCTTCGAAAAAACGATAAAGTGTGGAGTTTTGAAAACTAAAGATATTCTTTAAAAATCGTACAATTAACCAAAACGTGTTTTCTTACCTGTTTGCAGGACATGTCCCAGTGCTGAATCTAGGCATCCAGCACTGAGTTAGAAAAAGTAACGTAAAAGTAACTTACCTGCAACTTGTTGAAATAGCCCATTCATTTCAATGTACTGCTCCAAAAAGTTTCTAAGTGTGGTTTTTAAATGTGAAAATATTCTTTAAAAATCGCACAAATAACAAAAACGCATTTACTCACCTGTTTCCAGGAAATGTCCCAGTGCCTAATCCAGGCATCCAGCACTGAGTTAGAAAAAGTAACGTAAAAGTAACTTACCTGCAATTTACTGAAAAAGCCTATTCATTCCAATGTACTGCATTTGCTAAGTGTTGCATACTACTGCTCCCCTGTAAATCAAACAAAGTACAATTCCTACTGCATTTTCAAATTGCTCGACATTCAGTAACTTATTACTGTAAAGTATTTTATGCTTACCTGTGCCAGGCTTGCTTGGTTCTAAAATAAAACAACAGTATATTTTTTATACAAAACAATTGGCCTAGAGTTCAGTTCTTGAGTGTGTGAATTCATTTGCTGACTGAGTGTGTACATCAAATGCTTAACACTGTCCTCTGATACTGCCTTACTGCTCGACCAAGCTACCACTATTAGAGAGTAAGGTTCTATCTAACTTTAACCTCTGCCTACCTCTGGAGTCACCTGGACCCTATACACACTATACCTCATTTTGGTGTAGTATATATAGAGCCAGTTTCTTACAATTCTTAGCAGCTCTGTGATCAGTTATTCGACCCCCTTAGTTTTGTGCCTGGGATGTAAATAAACATTTACTATTATAGTCTGGCATTCATCTTTGTCGATTCTGATCGTTGTTCTTACTTCTAGTAATTCGTTGTGCGCCGGTATAGTGGCCTTCAAATGTTTAACAGGCCCTAGTGTTGTAATTGATGCGTAAGTTGCCAAGCCTCCTTTCCAATAGCCATATCTAGCTACTTTCCGTGCGAGGACGTTTTGGGAGTTGTGCCCCTGAAGTTGTATAGGTTGTTCTGCCCAGGTTTCTTGGAGAAGTACGAGGTCAAAGGATTGGAGATAGAACATTGTTTGTGGGTCGCTTTCTTTATTGGGCAGGCCACTGATGTACCATATGCACATGCTAATTGGTCTTGACTCTGCTAAATTGTGGTGGTTGTAGCGCAGTACCTGTCATTGGCTGTTGGTCATATTAAGTGTTCGAGTTATCTGGCTCAAATTACTCCTGTTTGGTTCAACCAATGGTTAGTTTTTCTTGCTTATCCAAGTTTCATTCCTGTCCCTTGGATGGTTAAGATAAGACGGAGCCGAAGATGTGCTTCTTGCGCCCCTTACAACGGAGTGGGTAGTCTGTTGCTCCTGTGGTCTAGTTGCGAATTGTTTTTCGGGTAGTAGTGGAGTTTGGTAACCCGGGTTGTTATATGGATATATCCTTATCCCCCAGTGTTGGAAAATGGTTGATTCCTTCATTGTCCTTTTTATTATCTCCTTTGTGGTCAATGTTGTTTTGGTTACCTCTATACCTTTAGGGTTGTCAACGTAAATAAATTCTATAGAAGTTAGATCCGCTGTGTTCACGTCCTCCAAGTTCTTTGTTGCGTGGAGGAGACGCATTACGTTTCCTCTATTTAGAGTGTCTCCTCTTCAACTAGACCTGTATTCTGGCTGGAATATCATGGAGTTTGTTAGCCACTGTTCGCTCTCGAGGCCCTTGTTATGATGTGTTTGCATCCCTTCCGATTGTTGTTGGGATGCATCGTTTAAGTGGGGATTGATGACACACTGCCGATTTTCTCAGCATTCTTCATGCTCTATGATTGAAGTTGTTATATTATAAACTGTCTTTTTTCCTGTGGCCTTTGTTGCAAAGGTTTGTGCCTGGATTAGTCCTTCCTCTGTTTCCAAGGACATGGGATTGCGGGTAACCTGTATCCTCCTCTGTTGATGTGTGATTTTCAGCCTGTTTAGTTTGAACCTGATTCGGCTTTGTAACTGATTGGTCCATGTATTCTGAGGCCGTGGGATGATATAGCTGTGATGGATTTCGGCATGTTTTTTTGTTTTCGCCATTGTGAAATTTGCCAATGCACATGCTGTTGCCTGTTTGTGTTATTTGCGATTACCGTTTGAGCAGAGGCCCTTCTGTTTTTCTGGCCTGTGTCGCTGTCGTCTGGTTTAGATCCTCTTTCTTTTTTGATGCCGATGCAGGTGAACCGCCAGGAAATTCTGTTTCAGTTTGCGTTATTTCTGTCTGGGTGGGTCTCTCTTCTGTTATTTTTAATTTTGCCGATCGGTGGAGTCATGGCTGATGTTGGTCGGCCACACTTAGGTCAGCTATTGTCCTTGTGGTCGTATCCTCTTGTAGTTGGACAAGTGTCACACTTTTCTTATTTCTGCCCTTCCTTTTTTGTTTGCGGTGGATTTGTGTTTGATTTTGGACTTGCATTTCTAGTTGGCTGTTTAAGCAGAGCTGCAGAGGATATTGTGGGCACTGTGGATACTATTGAGGGATTTTCGTGTTCGTTGGTTGCCTCTGGTGAGTGGGTGTGTTTGTGCAGGACCTTTTAGTTGTGTTGGTCTGATCATGTGCGTCACCCCCCGGTTGCTCTGTCAAGGGTCAGGACACGGCGGTGGCAGTGTTTTGTGGTCCATAGCTTTGTTCTAAGTCTGTTAGTAAACCGTTTAACATAGTTGGTAATGTAACTATTTTGTCCAATATTGGCACGCAAGTGCAATCTATTTGTGCCGATGCAGCTGCCTGGCCTCTTTTTATCAGCCCTTTTAGGTCTGCCAACTTATCGTTGATTCTGGATACAGAGTCTGCTAAAGAGTGAAGAACTGACAGCTGTAAGTCCATCTTATCTGACTGATATTGTGAGGCAGTTACTATGTGCTACAAGGTGCTAATGAAGATTGCCCAGAAGCGCTCTGATGCAGAAGCCTCGTCGGTTACCCTTTTGTCCTTGAAGGCTGTGTAGGTTGGAGTGGCAGAGGGCGACTTGCCTACATTAGTTCTTTGTGTGTAGGAGGCTACCAGTTCTTCCCACTCCTCGGATGCTAGGTATGACATATGGCAATCGGAGCCAAAGGATTCCTCTTTGTTCAGTTGTGAGTCTTCTTTTATCTGTTTAGATGGCAAATTGTCCTCTGACTGCGTTGGTGGCTCGTAGCAAGCTACTACTGGTGACTTTACCAGTGAGCTGTTTTGGTGCTGTTGGTGTACCTGATATGGCTGGTGTGGCTATTGTGGGGAGCTGATTACAGTACAGATTTTGTCCAGATTTTGCTGTCCGTGCGCTGGTCCTTTTACTGATGTACTGTCTAGGTTTGTGCTGTCGTTGCCTTTGTCTTTGCCTGTGCCTTTCCTTGTGTTGAGCCACACAAAAAGGGAGCTTAGGTATGACTGATGCACCATCCACAACCTGATCAATCATCCTGAGCAGGATGGGAGGGAGGAGCTGACACATCTGAATAGGCTGTGTCTTGTCCCCACACAAAGGGCTGCCTACCCCCGCAGTGAATCTGGAGCCAGAGCTGGGAGGGAGGACCTCTGTGCACTTCAAAACCCTCTTTAAAGTCCCCTCCACTTCAGAGGCACAACTGGGTATAAGTACTGGGTCTCTGACCCTACCAAATCGGTTCACTAGTAGACCTGTGAAGAACTCTGCCAAAATGAAGGACTACTGTGCTGATATAAGAACTGCCTCTGCCAGACTGCTGCTCTGAAAGAACTGTTTTTCTGCTGTGCAGCCCTGCTGCCTGCTACCCTCTGCCCTGCTGAGGAAGAACTGGACCCACCTCACTTGAACCCATAGTGACTCTAAGGGCATGTTGGCTTGCCCCCTGTTCTAAGTCTTAGGGACATCAAAGACTTACCATCATCCTGCAACAGCACCTGGACTTTGCTTGCTGCAAGTCTTGCCCCGCCAAGTGGTGCCAGTCCAGTCCTTGGCCCTTGGAAGTGGGTATAAAGGGCTGCAACGGCCAAAATCCAGCCATCGACGATGTTGCGCTGATGGGAACTACTGCATCTCCCTCGGTGCATCACCACTACCGTAAGGACCGAAGCCATTGGATCACCGACTGCTCGGCTAATCACCTTCAGTTTCTGACCCATTGCCTACATCCCGCAGCTCAACACCGACGCATCTCCGTGTTGCCCAACTTGACAGTGACGCATCACCTACAAACCTGTGTTCAGGCACTGACGCATCGCCTTTTGCTTCCCACATCTGGACTCTGTCGACAACGCATCTCAGGTACTTTTCAGCAGGACAAGGCTGGTCTCTCTATCCAACCTGCGCTCCATCGTGTTGGCCTGAAGTTGTGGATTTACCCTGGTCTAGCGTGAAGAGATAGCCCCGGTTGGCGCTTTAAGCTTTTAGGCACTATTGTACAGTTTAATATTTAAAAATTCATATCTCTGGTTATACTTACTGGATTTTTTTGTTTTGGTTTCTGATGGATACATCTGCCTGTGGATTCCTCACCTTTTGAATTACCCCTGCGCCAGCATTCCACGGAAACATTTTTCTAGCTCTCCCACTTCGACAAGGATGTCACAATGGCACGGCTCCACTCGTGACTCCGTATGATGTCATCGGAGCCATAAGAAGACCTCGTCGGCGTGCTGACATCAGTTCCACCCATTTTTTCCAGCGCCTTCGAGGCGAACAGGTGGACCGACAACATAACTGAGGTATACACAGTATACAATATATACACGAAAACACACAGTATATAGTGAAAGAGGAAAAGCTAAGGAAACAACCAACAGCATGGCAAGCAAAAGACATAGGAAAACAACCATGTCAAAAAACGTAAACTTTTTCGGTGTACAAAGGTGGACAACGGGGAGGAGGGTGGGTCAGTGAGGAATCCACAGGCAGATAATGTATCCACCGGAAAAAGCGTTACCGGAGGTAAGTAACTTGTTCTTCTGATGGATACATCTGCTTGTGGATTCCTCACCTTTTGAATTGAATCCCACAACAGTCCCGCTCCCGGAGGAGTGTGTCCGCCTACTCACACCAAAAAGTCCTGCAGCACAGAAAGTGCAAAATGGCCATCCCTCCTCACTTCAGAATCCAAGCAATAATGCTTCGGGAAGGTGTGGAGGGAGGCCCATGTTGCAACTTTCCAAATGTCCACTACAGGAACACCTCTAGCCAAAGCAGATGTGGAAGACTTTGCTCTAGTAGAATGAGCTCTGATACCTTCAGGCGGCTCCTTCTTGGCCAAGGCGTAGCAGATCTTGATGCACAAGATGATCCACCTGTAGAGTGTTAGTTTGTGGACAGCTTTGCCTTTCATTCGTCCAATGTAGCCCACAAAGAGCTGATCATCCATGACGTCATTCGGAGTCACGAGCGGAGCTGTGCCATTGTGACGTCCTCGTCGACGTGGGAGAGCTAGAAAAACGTTTCCGTGGAATGCTGGCGCAAGGGTAATTCAAAAGGTGAGGAATCCACAGGCAGATACTGTATCCACCAGAAAAAGCGTTACCAAAGGTAAGTAACCTGTTCATTTTGTTCATAAAAATATAAGCTATTTCTCTACACTGGCGTGGGGTCTTTTTGTGGTGTTTCCACTCTGTTACTGTTTGAAGTGTTACAGAAATACTTTACACATTGCCTCTTACATTAAGCCTGCCTGCTGTGTGCCAAGCTGCCAGAGGGTGAGCACAGCTTAATTTATGGTGTGTATCTGACTTACGTTGACTGAGATTGTGGCCAACCAGAAATCAATTTCTAATACACTCTCACAGTCTACAACTCCCTACTCCACGGTGCGACACGCTAGTCCACTGTGCAAGTCGCCGCTCCGCTCTACAATATTTGACCCCGCTATATGAGACACCATGCCACTACACTAAATAACACTTTACTACACTGTACGATACGCCACTCCACTCTATTCCACTTTACAATGCTCCACTCTACGACAATAGACTTTACAACACTCTTCTCCACTATACTGTATGACACTCCACGTAACAACACTCCATTCGGTGACACTGACTCTACGATTTGACATTTTTTTTTTTTTTAATTTATTTATTTTAAATTTAACTTCAATGAAAAAACAAAGGTTAAAGCTTAGTTATAGTTAGGAAAACTTTCTTCCCTATACAAACCAAACTTAAACTATCCAAACTTTAAAAATTCTAAAGATATAGCTTTCATTTACAATGTAAACACCACCTTCAAATTATTATAAGTAGCGCACCTCGTTACACACTCTTTTCAGCTAGCTAACCAGACAACACTAACTATAAGTCACCACTCTTTGTTTATATATGTATAAATATCAAATTAACCATAATTTATATATGGATGTTAAAAGTGGATAATTGTACTTATTCTAACATTATTTCCTACGGAGTGTTATTTTTAAGTCCCTTCCTCCATTATTTTCTATCGCAGTGGATTGTATTACCTTCGAGTTGCCACTTGCAGTGCTTGACTTACTCCAAAGTTGGGCTGGAGTACATTTACAACTGTTTTGAGATCTTTTTTGTTTTAGTAACTTTGGAAGTGCAGTTTGTGAATAGCAATCAGCTTACTCATGCGTGGGTGATTTTGTTATTGTTTTATTTTGCATGTTTCTCCTTAAACGTCTTCTTCCCCCTCAGTAAACGCTCTCTTTTAAGTGGAAGTATTCCCCATTTGCAGCCACTAAACCCTGTCCCTCACATATTTACTACTAAAACATAGACCTATGTGTGCAGAGAAAAGATAGGAGAGGCGGAGATCTCCGCGCATAGGTTTGTGAAAAGCATTTTTATGTATGTGAGTAGAACTACTGAAGTACTATTACATGTTCTACAAAATACAGTTTGTGAATAATGCTCATTACCTTAATGTACATAGAGAAACAATGAGTCACAATGTAGGAACAGTTTAAGCATTGACTAGTGATCTTTGATTATAATTAGGGCTCCCGGTTTTATGTATTTATTTTTTTGACATTTCCGTCTGTATTTATCCATATTTACTTTTCGTCAACTTTATCTGTATTTATCCATATTTATTATGGGTTTTGTGAAAAAAAATAAAGCTGAAACTGGTATATATCCACATTTATTTAACCAATAAATATGCAGTCATGCTTGAATGTCTGCCAGTTTTCAGTGATATGAACACCCGCAGAAGATAAATCAATGCACTTATGTGAAAATATGCACATTTCAGTATCAGCCTTGTGCATATCTACTGCTGTTTAAGCCTCTTTACTAAAATTCCTTTCTTTTTTAACCCCCTTACCTATCAATCCACACAGTTATTGGCCTGGCACTCATGGCAAAGTGTATTTAGAATCACTCAGAAAGCACCCAATTTCCGTTTTTATCCATATTTTAAAAAGAATACAGACCAGAAAATAAATGGTTTCCTGTCTGTATTTATCTGTAAAAAAGTAAAAACAGAAAACAGGGAGCCTTAATTATAATTGTTTCTGCTGTCGTGTGCAGCCCTTATTTCTACAGTGCTGTTTCTGAAATGGAAAAGCAACATGAGAACATTTAACTTGATTAACAATAGGAATTAGAGGAGCATTCTCTTTGAACAGAGCACAGTAGCTTGGGCCACATAGGAAGGGAGTTGCTTTAATAGCAGTGGCGGCGGCCGCCTATCTAAAGTGGTAGGGCGGCCGCGGGGTTGGGGAGGGGGGGGAAGCCTCGCTGCTCCTCTCATCGGGCTGGAAGGGGATGGACCCTCAGGGCACAGTCTCCACACCCAATCCAGAAGCTGCTTTTATAGCATGAGAGCAGTGCCAGGATTGGTCTGAGCGGCCTCGTTTGCTGCTCAGACAGTGCATTGGAGCCTATGGTTTTTCTCCCACCCAGCTGTGTAACACAGCTGGGTTGGAGAAACATAACCGTGCATTTGTGTTTGGCCGGGCTAGGATGGCTGGCCAAACACACATGCGCACTTATAAGTGCACAATACTCCTCCTCCCTGACATGCCAGGCCCAGCCCGCCCTATACTTACTGCGGAGCTCAGACAGTATATATAAAATTATAATAACATTGTGTTATTATCGTTTTATTTATCATCTGCTGGGGTGAGCTGTGGGGCAATGCTCCTCCGCCATTAGAGAGGAGCTGCCCCTGTTTAACCCCTTCGGTGCGTATGACGGAGCGGTTCCGTCATGCGCATCGGTTGGGCTGTGCGCATGACGGAACCACTCCGTCATAGCCCCGCCCGCGCTCAAAACCTTCAGCACAGCGCGGAAATCCGCGCCGCGCTGAAGGGGTTAATAGCAGTGGTTATGTGTTGACACTTGCAATAATTTAATTTTGTTCCCATAAAGCATGTTTCAACTTTGTAGTGTCCATTAATGAAAGATAGCAGACGTTTAGCAGGCATCCATCCGTCTATCATCTCTAAGACGGTGAGTGATGAAAAGAAGGGAGCTGTGTGCTAGCGATGCTTCATTCTGACATACCCAGGCCAATGTGAATTATTACAGGTGACTTGGCCACAGATCAGTTGTGAATAATAACTTGTTTGTAAAACGAAAATAAAGGCCAGACAGTTATATGGTTATTACAGTGTCCCATGTATATGTGATCAGATATGGATGTTGCTCTTCCCTGCAGGGGAAAGTGCAGCCCTGCCATGTACCACGCATAAGGCGTTAGACTAATGCATTTCAGTGTGGTGGTCTGCATCATTGCATTGAAATGGAACATCGCACATTTACTGTGCCTCAGCTGTCAAGCTGGAGCGCTGTTACTGCACCGTCAAAAAGCCAGGCTGCAGCGCTGGGTCCATGCTGCTTGGGGCAGGCTTGGGGCGGCTGGCTCAGCTCGCGACTGGGCTGGCTTAGGCAGGCTGAGAGGCTACAATATAACAAGAAGTTCATTCACAGTTGCGGCAATGGATTCAGATTCAATGTCTGTGACATTACATCATGTGACAGTGTCACAGTGAGTCAGTCTTAACAAGTGTAGGAAAGTAGGATATGCTTCTTATGGTTACCCCCACATTTTGCTTGATGTGATGCTGTTTTTGATTAGTCTGACTGGGATCCTGCTAATCAGGACTCCCTAAACTGTTGTCTTCAGTACTTAGGTACTCCCAGATTGGATACTGGGGTACCCATGTACCCAGGGCATAGGTACCCCAGAGGTCCCCCATGGGCTGAAGCATGTATTATGCCAACCATGGGAGACCATTCAAAATGGAACTACAGGCCTGCCATTGCAGCCTGTGTAAGCTGGTGCTTGCACCACTTGCTAAAGATATAGGTTTACTATATCTAAGGGTCACTACACTTAAAACCTATAAGTCACCCCTATAGCAGCCCTTTACAATACTGAGGGCAGGGTGCTTGGTTCTAAGTGAGAGGGTGCCCCTGCATCAGCAGGACACCCCTGCAGCCTACGGAGTCCATTCTCCCGGGTTGTCAGTGAAGCAGCCATATACTATATAGATGGGCACCGAGTAATTACGCGATGACCATCTCCAGACTGTCTGCAACAAATCATATCATGTTTGGTATCAAACATGTTGGAATCATACCCCCACACCGTAAATGGTGTGGGAGGTATGATTCCAAGCACTGGAAGAGCCCTCCGTTAGGCTCTCAGTGTTCCCAGTACCAGCCTTCTAGTCCCGGACAGCACAAAATGGTTGCTGCCGACCAGAAACACATTTCTGCCCTCCTGCTGCTGAGCCAAGCTCGAGCAGAGGAAGGTGAAACAATAGGCATCCTGTCACAGGGAGGTGTGACCACCTCCCAGACATGATTTAGTGTATTAGGGCTGGGTGGGTGCGCTTGCCAGCGCCAGAAAGTCTGCATGAGGGGCACATTTGTTGTCCCTGTGCATAGTCCAGTTCAAACCAGTCCGGGAGCGGTTGGCTCCCGCTCTGGTGCACAACTGGACAAAGGACATGGGAGTAAACTCCCCCCTGTCCAGACCCTCCCCTGTGAGGGTCCCCTGAATCATCCCAACCCTTTCCCTAGGGTACTTAAGGGCTTACCTGGGTGTAGGTCCGTAGATTCATCGTGGGATTAGATTCACAACTGACACCACTGCACTTCTACGGTCTTGGCACTCTGGACTTCGCTAGACTTTGTTTGGGCCTGACTTCGTCTCCCTTCCAGTCTGCTGCATCGTCTGTGCCTGTGCATCATACAGGAACCTTCCAAGACCTGTGAAGCATCAAGGACAACTGAAGTAATCTCCCTTAGTGTGAAGGAGTCACTCCCCTGCATTCGAAGGCACCGCAACTAAGTCGACCGGTCTGCAGATCCCGAGCTCTTCTGGACTCCGTGGGTTCTGCGACACAGGTGGTGGTTTTCCTCAGCTCTGAGGCCTGCTCAACCCTCTTACCAAGTTTGAGGCCAGTAGACCTTGTGGGGGTTGCAATAACCGAACCCCTGGGTACCGTGTCCAACTTGCAGTTGCAAAGGCTTGTTCGTTTCTTTGCAAGAAGATCTTTGTGCTCCAAGTAGCCCCAACATTGAGCATCTCCTGTGACCAGATTCTTCAGCAACCCCGCATCTTGTGCATCGTGGCTTGCATCTTTTGGTGAGCTGCTTGAGGTCCCCTCGCGTCTCCAGTGCCTCCGGCCTGTGGGTCCAGTTGAGGGTCACCTTTGTTTTCTTCAGGCTCCCCTGCTTGCTCGGGGCCTGCTCTGACTCTCCTGCTTGTGGTGAGTCTCCCGGACCTTGCTGGTCCTCACTGTGTACTTTCGTGACTTCCTGCGTGGGCTGCATTTGCCAAGGCTTGTTGGTGCTCCCTGTGAGAAGTTGGCCTGGTATAGGCTGTCCACTAGCACCAGTCCAAACGACCCTTATGATGTATGAGGACAAAGATAACCTTTAGAAAGCTACCCTAGTGGTAGCTGTGGAGACCAGCCTTCAGGCTTCATCTTGAAGGAATGTAAAGTAGCTTGTTTTACTAGAACATCTCCTCCTATATTGACTAAATGAAAAGAGAACCACACAGTAGTTATATAAAAATATGAATGTATTAATATAACACTCTCTAGTATCCTTTACACGAGGATAGAACACAAAGCACACAATACGAGACCAATAGAACAGTTGTAAGTAGCACAATACACAGTGGGCTCCAGGGGGAGATCAAACCATATACTAAAATAGTGGTATAACAACCACAACTCGGGTCAAGACAAGGTCTAGAGCACGTAGAATCGCTGGGACCCCAAAGAACCACCCAAGGTGAGTAGATAGGGACCCCACGGAGGACGGGTGCAGTGTGCTAACATGACCGCGGGCTCTATACAATTCTATGGGGAAGTCGTGGTTGCAATTTCACAGTTTAAGGACCCTTCTAGGAGGACTTCGAGGAAACCCTTTGGAACTTGAGAAGTTGGAGAGTCACCCCACCTGAGGATACCGTAGTACCCGAGTTACCTATCCCAGAGGAGCCGGGTGCATAGGTCTGGAGTGGCGTTGGAAACCGCTGTCGTTCTCAATGGAGGGCTGCGAAGAAGTACTGCTGCTGTGAATGTGAAAAAGGGTCCGGTGGAATCCAAGCCTGGATTCTGGAAGGAAGGAACCTGAAAGCAGAGGGGACAGAGTCTGGGTCACTTCAGAGTGACCAGGGGCTCGGGAGACGAATGCCCACCAATGTCGGGTGCTTCAGGTGCGAAGAAGGGATGCTTGACTCTGCACCCACAAGGACCAGGAGACGTCGACGACGACCAGGAGCCAGATGCGAGCTGTTCCACGAAGGATGTCGAGCGCTGAGGGGTCGGTGTCTGGCTGGAGCACCAACAAACCTTGGCAAAAGCAACCCACGCAGGAAGGTCAAGCAGGTTACAGTGAGGACCAGCAAGGTCCTGGGGACTTTCCAAGCAATGGAGAGTCAGGGCACGTCTGGACCAACCAGGGAAGCCCAACAGAAATCAAGATGACCCTCAAGAGGACCCACAGGCCGAATGACCAGGAGTCGCGAGGAGACCTCAAGCAAGATTGCAAAGTACCAGCCCACGGAGCACTCGGTGTGAGGAGGCCAGAGTCCTTTGGTGCAAATACTGCTCAGGGTCGGGACTACACGGAGTCCAATGCACAAGCTCGGGAATCGCCATCAAGTATATGCAACTGCAAATGGACGCTGTGCACAGAGGTTCGGGTTATGCAGTCCCCACAAGGGATACTGACCTCAAACTTGCTTAGAGGGCAGATCGACCTCAGGCACCTTCAAAAACCCACCTCCTGTGTTGCTGAAGTGTTCGGAGTCCGCAGGAGCTCGGGAGCAGCAGACCGGTCAGTTGCAGTGAGGTGCCTGCTAGTGCAGGGGAGTGACTCCTTCACTCCAAGGGAGATTCTTCAGTTGTCCTTAGTGCACCACAGGTCCTGCACGGAGCCTGTATGGAGCAAGGGCACAGACAAAGCTTTGGACGGAGAGGGGGACGAAGTCGGACCCAGTCGAAGTCCAGAGTGTCCAGACGGTCAAAGGTCAGTGGTTTCTTCTTGTAGAATCTTGTCCACGTAAAATCTAAAGTCCTACAGCTGGGTAAGCCCTTTTGTACCCACGGGAGAGGGTTGGACAGATTCGGGGGACCCTCCTAGGGGAGGGTCAGAACAGAGGGGTGGTTACACCGATGTCCTTTGTCCAGTTTCGCGCCAGAGCAGGAGCCAATGGCTCCCAGAACTGATTTGAGCTGGACTATGCACAGGGACACCAAATGTGCCCCAAGTGCAGACTTTCAGGCACTCTCAGAGTGTACCCACCCAGCCCCAATACACTAAATCCTTTCTGGGAGGAGGTCACACCTCCCCGTGACAGGATGCCTATTGTGCTGCCTTCCTCTGCTCGAGCTTGGCTCAGCAGCAGGAGGGCAGAAATGTGTCTCTGGTCAGCATTATCCATTTTGTGCTGACCGGGTCGAGAAGGCTGGCATCGGATAGACCAGTGACCCCACGAAGCTCGCTTCAGAAGGGTGGAATCTTACCTCCCACACCGGTTACCGGTGTGAGGGTATGATTCCACGGTGTTTGATACCAAACACTATATGTTTCTATGCAGCAGTTTTCGAGATAGCATTTACCGCGAGGTTATAATGCACTTCTACCTATATGTCTGGCTGAGTCACAGACAACCCTGGAGAATGGTCTCCGAAGGCTGCAGAGAGGCTCTGCTCGTGCAGGGGCACCCTCTCACCTAAAACCCAGTACCCTGCCTTCAGGGTTGATAAGGCCTGCTATAGGGGTGACATAAGTTTTAAGTGTGTAGTGACCTATAGATATAGTGAACCTATATCTAAAGTAAGTGGTGCAAGCACCAACTTACACAGGTTGCAGTAGCAGACCTGTAGTTCCATTTTGCATGGCCTCTCATGGGTGGCATACTACATGCTTCAGCCCATGGGGAGGCCTCTGGGGTACCTATGCCCTGGGTACATGGGTACCATATACTAGCGACTGATAAAGGTACCCCAGTATCCAATCTGGAGTGTACCAAAGAACATGCATAACAGTTTAGAGGAGAAAGCAGATAGACTGGGGTCTTGATTAGCAGGATCCCAGACTAGTCAAAAACCAGCAAAACACCAGGCAAAAAGTGGGGGTAACCATGCAGTCAGATCCTACCTTCCTACACTCCCGCTAGACACCGACCCCTCAGCACTCGACATCCTTCGTGGGATAGCTCTTATCCGACTCCTGGTCATCCTCAGGGTCGCCTGGTCCCCACAGCTGCAGAGTCAAGGTCCACGTCATCTTCCCTGAAGCACCCGACATCGGTGGGCATTCATCTACCAAGCTCCTGGTCACTGCTAAGTGACCCAGACTCTGTACCCTCTGCTTTCAGGTACTTCTCGACAAGAATCGACATTTGGATTCCCACGAATACTTTCTGCTCTTCCAGCAGGGGCACTTTCCTGAAGTCCTCCATTGAGTTCGACGGCGGTTTCCGACACCACTTCACCCCTATGCACCCGGCTTCCCTGGTGTAGGTAATGTGGGTACTAGGGTATACACGGGTGGGGTGGCTCTCCAACCTTCTTTCTTCCATGGGGTTTCTTCAGGGTCCACTGGGAAGTGTCCTTAATCTTTAAAAAGCCAACCGCGACTTACACGTAGAGTTGTACGGAGCCTGCGGTCGTGTTCCCACACTGCACGTGCCCTCCGTGGGGTCCCTAACTACTTACCTTGGGTGGTTCCTTGGGTCCCCATCGATTCTATGTCCCCTCGACATTGTCCTCACTCGAGTTGTGGTTCTTATACCACTTTCTTAGTATATGGTTTGGTCCCCCTCTGGGGCCCACTGTGTATTAGTGCTATTTACTGTGATTTCTTTGCTGAAGTATTGTGTGCTTTGTGTCTATCTTCATGGAGGAGATACTGTAACATACTAGATAGTGTTATATAATAAATACATATTTTTATAAATACTTTGTGTGGGTCTTTTTCATTTAATCTATACTATAAGATTGCATTCTGGTAAAACAAGCTGCATTACACTCCTTCAAGACTAAGCCTGAAGGCTGCTCTCCACAGCTACCACTTAGAGAGCTTTCTGTGGTTGTCTAAGACCTCTTAAATCACCATAGGGTTGTCTGGACTGGTGTGAGGTGCCCACTTACATTAGTGGACATCATATACCAGGCCAACTTCTCACAACAAGCATTTGCAATGTAATAGGTCTCGCTTTTGTGAAAGTTAGAGCTATTGGCTTTGTAAATGAAAGGATACGTCCTTAGTTGTAAACACTAGAAAAGGACACTTAGATTAAGTTGGACGAGCGGCGCAGAAGAAAAACGCGGCCGAAATTGTTAAATTTGAAGCGTTGCCTGCTGTGCTGCTGAAGTTAAAACATAAGATTATGCGTGGCTGAAAAAAATAAAATAAAGCGTGCCGCGCTGCTTTTAAAAAAAGCGCATTGTGCCGCGCTGCTTTAAAAAAAATATATTATGTTGTGTGCAGTCTTAACATCAAGTTCTGTCAGCTGCAAATAGAGAAAGAGTGACCTGCTTGGGCTTCCGTCAGATGCAGGCAACTGAAGTAGGCAACGTGAGCACTGCAGCACGAAGCGGAAACGGAAGCCAAATTCTCATATAGCAGGGACTCTGATCACCCCAGCTGCAGTTGGAGGAAACGTCCCCAGCTGTAAGCACTTAAAAAGGACACTTAGGTTAAGTTGGTCGAGCCACGCAGAAGAAAGGCGTGGCCGCTATTGTTGAAGTACGGCGTGCCGCGCTGCTGAAATTAAAACATAACATTATGCGCGGCTGAAAAAATAAAAAATAAAGCGCAGCGTGCCACGCTGCTTTTAAAAAAGCGTGGCGTGCCGCGCTGCTTTAAAAAAAAAATATTATGTTGTGTGTTGTTTCAACATCAAGTTCTGCGAGTCGCACATGAGAAAAGAAAGGTGTTGTTGCCATTATTGCAGCTAAAGCCCAAAAACATAAGATAAAGCGCGGCATGCATCATGCTTGATAAAAGAAAAAGCGGTTGCTGGAGAGCGCGTCAGGCAGGAGAAAGTCATTTCAGAAAAAAGTGCTCACAGACTGTTATTAAAACATACTGAGTAACAACACATGTAATGGAGCAGTCCTCATGGGAAGTTAGAAGAGGAGAAAAGGAGGTACTAAGGAGGGACTACTAAGCCCAGGGCTTTAAGTGGGCAGGGTCTCACCGGTACTGAGCACCAGGAGTTTTTTTAAAGGGGGCCTCGAAATGGGTCTCTATCGGGCTCTGTTTTGTGCCCTGGCACAGTAGGTCCGAGTTTTTTTCCGTCCTGGAGTGACATTGATGTGCGCGTGCTCACACTGTTCACTTCTCACTAGTGGAGAAGTTACGGCATGACGTCATGCCAGGTGAGTGTTGTAGGGGAAGGAAAATCCTTTAAAGAGAGTCATTTTCTCTCTGGATTTCCCATCTCTTATTGAAACTCAGGAGCAGCAACATTGTCCTGGTGTCACCAGGGCTTTAACCCCTTCGGTGCTCATGACGAGCTCAGCTCGTCATGCTGCGCAGTGCTCGTGTGCGCATGACGAGCTGAGCTCGTCATGAACCCGCCCACTCAATGAAACGCCCCGCACAGGACGAAAATCGGCCGCGCACCGAAGGGGTTAAGTGGAAGGTTTTTCAATATTATATACAAGCCATGGTTGCTGTTTATTTATCTTATGCAACTAACAGCCATTGGCAAAGCCAATAGTCCTGACTTGTTGTAGGTATGATGTTATTTTTAGTATCATATATCTGGATGCAATGACAGAAACAGCAAAATACAAGTCGGGCGGCACACTATGTTAAGCACAGATTTTTAGCTTACGTGTTTTTAAGTCACGCCCTTAATTACATTGGTCACGCCCCTTTGAGAGACCCCCCAGTTTTTTCATCCCACTTAAAGCCCTGACTAAGCCTATTAACAATCAAAAGCCGCCATTTAAAAAGGACAGAAACAGGAGCCAATGTAAAAGGTGGTAAAATGGGCGGAGCTTAAAGTCCATACCTGTTCCAAGAGACAGCGCAGGCCCTGCCTAGGCAGACCTAAAACTGACCAATGGCTACCGGCCGGCCCGGCGTCAGCGGCAGACTTGAAGTTAGTTGGTCAGTTTTAGAAGAGCGTCCAGACGCCGCTGCTCGCAAAGCGCGTTCGTTAACGGACTCAGTGATTCATGCCGTAATGCGACAGACACTCAAGTCTGTCAACCCACGGGACCCGGTCCGGACCGCCATCCGAGTGGTGGTGCCTCACAGGCAGCCTGCTGCAGTGCAGCCGGCAGCACTGAGCTCAGCAGTCAGGCAGCACTGAGCTCAGCAGTCAGGCAGCACTGAGCTCAGCAGTCAAGCATCAGAATGCGTGCCGCAGCGAGGAGCAATCGTCGACTTGACTCCTGGAGGTCCACGCCCTGCCGTCAGACCAGCACTGCAACTGTGCCGCTAACAGTAAGGGTCACTACCGGTCCTTCAATTCTCAAATAACGTGGCAGCTGGTTCTATGTTACACCCGGTTCAGAAGAGGTCTGAGGTCGGAGAGAGCAGGTATTGCTCACTTCCACATGATGGCGGCAAAGCACTGTAATTCAAACCTAAAGGCAAGAAGTGGGTACTGTGGCATCGAAGATCCAAAGAAACCCCTGTTTTCCTGTACACGATTTTCTTAAAAGTTATAATTTTCTATTTGAAGCAAAGGGAACATGATCCTGGAGAAAAGTAAACAATATTTATTCCAGTTGTCACTCTCACGCTGCCCAAATCGCTCCAAATTTTCTCGGGTGTGCTGCGCCTGGTTTAGTGACATATTTGACTCGGGTATCTTGTGACTGGTTTCTAAATATTGTGATGAAAAAGGAGGATTGTTTATTTTTTTGTAGTGTGTTTATTAGGTTCAGTTTTCAGTATGTTCTTGTTTCAACTGAACTGGCACAGTGTGTTTCCATTGTCTTCATTTACAGGCGCATTAAACTGAGCGATTAGAGCTCCCAACACAGGGCACAAGTCCTAAAAAAAGAAGTGGGGGGGACTAACCTAGTTAGGCAGTATGCAAGTGACATCACGGCGCATGACATTGCATGTGGCATCACAGGAATTCACATCATAGGAAGCGGCATCACAAGCCACGACTTTAATATGTAGGTGTGATGTAAAGCGCTCTGACACTGCTTTTGGATGAGTAGCGCTATACAAGAAAAAATAGAGGTACTTAAATTAATTTCAACGCCTCCTCAGGGGTAGTAAAACCTATATAAATTACATTTAGTATTATGGAACTACTGGGAGAGACCAACACATCTGACATTCTTACAGTGCATGCATATCTAGTAAACAGAGCCTGAACAAAGTGAAAAGCTGCCTCTCTTAAGTATGTGTGAAGTGCTAACCTTTGTTTCCCCTCTGCTGCATTTGCTTGTAGGTGTGAGGCTCCTGACTGCTCCCAGCCAGGAGACTCAAAGAAAAGGAGGCCTGATGACCTCTCAAATTCGGCCTTTGTTATGGGCCCAGCAGGAGTCTAAAATAAGAAACCCCGTCCCAGCCTTCACGTTGTTGCTTGTTGCAGATGGAAAGCAGACAACGTGCAGGCGCTGCTGAAACTGTCCCTGTGTTTGGAAATTACACCGGGACAAGTTCCGCACACTATTGAGTGGGGCCCAAATTCTTGGCAGGGTGGACGGCGTGAACCCTGTGGAAATAAATAGTTAGTGGATGCCGTCCACCCGCGTGTACCCCCGACTCGTGCCCTGTCCCAACATTGAAACTGAAACACTCCGTGATTCCATCTGCTTATCCCTGGGGCCCTAGACAGTTCTTCGGGCCTCTCACGTATGCAAAACGTAACATGCCTCACTCTAACCATTCACAATTCTTATTATTGGTATTGCATGCTGACAACACATTTGTGTTTTTTAAGATTAGCCCTCTTACACAGCATTGCACTTTCGTAGCACTCAATTCTAAGTGTTAACATCGCGAAAGGGGAGGGTTTTCATTTTATATACTGTAGAAGGAAAAGATGCATCGCAGCAGTAGGGACATGAACCCTCTGACCTATTGCAGGCAAAATATGGCGATTGGATAGGTAATCTTTTGGGATACAGCGTCCAAACCAGAGAATTGTGGACTTAATTTGCATGTTAGTCTTATTCACAGAACAGTCACAGTTAATGGGCTTGCCACGGGGCTTTGAGTGTAACCTGCTGCCTACAAGTTAGAAACAAGGCACGTTAGCTCAGTGGCTCGTGCACATAATGGAAAGATATGCGTGTAACTTGTAGGCCATTGGTATGGTTAAGTACAAAGAAACAATGAGGTGTGTGTCCCGTTTTTTGTGAATATTGATAATTAGTTTATTATAAGCCTAGGTTTACAAGTAAACAATAATTTAAGGTGCATTGAGAAGCCATTATATCTTTGTCTGTATTTATGTATGCTGTGGTACTTTATAGCAAAAGACACATAATTGATGGACGGAATGCTGAACAAATCAAAGCATTCACCCCCAGTCAAGAGATCTGGGTTAAATCCATCATTCTTTTGCTCACCATGCCACCCCAGTTTAGACCTGGCCATATGCAAATCAGTCTTGACCCTGTGCCTCATGGGAACAGTACTTTTATAGGGCAAACCTAGCTGGGCAGCAATGGAGCTCTGCACAGTGGGCGTGAGCTCGACGGTGTGATTGTTGATCTGTTACAAAAGGCCTTGACTAACCAAAAGACAGCAAGGCAGCATGTTCTGGGACTGTTTCTTAGGTCATCCTTTTGAGGACACTTAAGCTTAACCTCTTCTTAAAGCTATCTTTTTCTTTGTCGGTGATCAAGTAGAAGAGTTTCAATCCCGTTTGTATTTCATCCTTTTCGTAGTTAACTTTCGAATTATAAGCAAGAAAATATTTCAAGTTTTGCCTGTATCCCACTGCTTAATCGTAAAAGAGTTAGTGAAGTGCATGCATTCCCCATGACCGGATTGGACTTTCTGTCACTCTGGCATTTCCCAGTGGGCTGGAAGCTAAGGAGATGCTTCTAGAGTTCAATGTGTAGCACAGAGTTGTTCCTTCCGAATCACTTTGCAAGTAGCAATAATTGCTTACGTGGGGCAAAATGTGCACATCTTAAAACCAATGTACGGTAGAAGTAATGAAACATCATTTTGACCTAAGATGTGGTAGTATGTGAAATCACTCGACCTTTATGTCCCTCAGATTATAAATATATGTAGGGCAGCATAAGTATGTGTGATGTAATACATGCAATATATATTTCGAAGATTTGTTTTTTTTTGTAATCTGAATTTGAGGCATGCAATACTGTTCTGTGTACAGCACATACAGCTTAGGCTTCTCATAACGTTCTCAGTGTACAGTGCTACTGCTCCTTATATCAGTTCAAATATCTATACACTACAATCAATAGGTATTCATTTTGTAGTTTGTCTTTTAGCAGTGTGCACAGAGAGATCCTTTTTATGTTTCGCCTACACAGTTTGTGAAATCTTTTGTATTTAATATAAAACTTAAAAGGGGTTTACACCCGCCTCCATGCTTTCCTTGCTTTTCATTGGTTCCTGTGCTTGCCACTTACTTTTCTTCCATTTCTATTGGCTCTAGTACACTTTTCCTGCATTTACCAATGCTTGTTCCTCATGTGCTTCTCTTATCAGTTTCCCATCAGCGAAGTACTGTTTACATCTGCTATTGTGGAACAATTTCTTTTTTAAGGATTCCCATGTACAGCGCTTGTTTACTTTCAGCTGAGTGCACAGCTCTTCTAATGTGTAGTCCTCTGTCTGTTTCTGTTGGCTCACTTCTTTTTGTTGGCTCGTTATTATTAGTAGCTTTGCGCTCAGACAGCCTGACTTTAATATGGCTGCCTCTCAGGACATTGCCTTGTTCTTGTTTTCAGTGTTGCCTTATGATTAGGGCTCCCGGTTTTATGGTATTTATTTTTCGGCCATTTCCGTCTGTATTTATCCATATTTATTTTTTGGCTATTTTATCTGTATTTATCCATATTTATTTTGTGTTTTGCGTATAAATTAAGTTGTAAAACTGTACATTTCCATATCTATTTAACTGATAGACTTGCACCTCTTACTTTGATGTCTGTTGTGTTTTAGCTATTTAAGCTGCCAAATATTACATAACAATACATCCATTGGTAAATACTAGCATTATACCATAAATGGCTTATTTAAAGAAATGTCATCCTGTTTTTTAATTAACCATGCTGTTCATCTGCTCAGCTGCTGGCCTATAATTTATGAAAGACAGCACGTAGAGTCACTTAAAAGAAGCAACATATTTTGTATTTATCCACTTATAAAAATAAATACAGACAGAAAACAATGTGTTTTCTGTCTGTATTTATCTGTAAAAATCCGGAAAACAGGGAGCCTTATTTATGATCCTTCACCAGGGACTCTGTTTCCTGTGGCCGTTCACCCCACAGTCCTTTTCAGTGCACTTTTATTTCAAGCAGTTCACCATGAGTTTGTGCGCATGCAGTTTTAAACCATGGATTGTGCTTCTCCTGTTCACCATGGACTTACTCGCCTTCGGCCCTTCGCTTGTTCCTTCATTCACCGGAGTGATGCCTGTTGCACCTGTCGTCCTCCTCTGCTCCAGTCAGATACGAGCACATTCTATCTCAAAATGATATTTGCTGTCTCTGGTCGTTTCTTTCTAGGACTAAATTTAAAGCCATGCCTCTGTCGCCCTCTTGTTGAGTCGTTTCCTATGGTCTTCAGCGCGATCTGTTCATTTCTAACTATGCCCCTTTCACCCTTTTTCTATACTCGTCTAACTTGTGGGCGTGTTTCTCGGTCTCTGTGCAAGTCTCTATCCCTCTTGCGGGACCCGTCCTTGTTTCCTGATAGCGCAAAGACGGCAAACAGACAACACTATTTGTTTCTACTCATTTTGCAGTGCACTTGGTGTTTGCATTCTGTCCTTTCATTGCATATTCGTAACCTGTTGGGCAGGAAGTGCTAGGCTTAGAATGTGAAAGGCGGGGGCGGGGCCCTGCGACGTGTATTTCACTTGCATAACAGGACTAAGTGCTTTTGCATCTGCCAACTGCCACTATTGAACTAAGACAGGCCCTTTTACCTCCTGTTCTTGTTCTGAGATCGTAGCTTTGATACCTCCTGTCATTCTTCAGGTGGGACAGGCCTCTGTACCAGGGCTTTAAGTGGACCGGGCCCCTCTGGGTCTAAAACCCAGTTCTAATTTAAATGGGCATTGAAACGGGTTCCTTTCTGGCCCTTCATTCATGTCCTTAATTTTACTGGAAAAAGCACTGATCACTTTCTGGACCTTGAACATTAAAAACATTAAGTTGATCCATGTGAGCAATTTCGTTCCTGTTTATATTTAATTTGCTTAATTTTGCATTATCTAAGAGTGTTAGCTATTTCTAGGATGTTGCATTACTGTATTTTTTTTGCGTGTAGTAAATTATTCCTGTGCAGTGCTGTTAGATCTGACAGCCTTTGGTGTGGTCTACCACCAAACTTTTTGCCTTCTTCCCTCCCGTTTGCTGAAATTCGTTTTTGTTTGCCTTAGTACTCTGCACTTTACCACTGCTAACCAGTGCTACAACGCGTCTTGCCCTCCCCAGCTCGTGTTCTGCCCCTCATGGTGCCATTATTTGTTTATTTAAAAAAATGATATTCTGAAACATATCACACTTAAATAAGTTCAAGGAACAATTTCTAGATCATTATTATTATACACATAGGCAAAACCGATGCATTACCAATGCTTGTTTTTTAATAGCGATACCATTCAGAGCTCATTTATTGAACATAAACTGTATAGCGTTTAGGAACATATGTCGAGATGTACTACGTGATTTAGGACTTGCAGACCTGGCAAATTGCTAAAATTCAAGATTGTGACTGCTAAATCACTTTTTCTTATTCATTAAACTCATTTTGAAATTTAGAAACGTTTCTCCGAATTGCAAAATGGGGTTAGAAATGATTATTGATTCACAATTTGCGAATCAGTACTATATGTATCAAGCGTTTTGCCATTGTAGTTCTGGACATAAACTTTTGACCATTTACTGAGTCCCAAGTTAGGTTGGTGGAAAAGCAAAAGGGAAGACCCCCCCCTTTCCCCCCTCCCCCTCCCCATTCTGCTTCTTTATTTTGGTAAAGGTTGAAAAACAATGGAGTGACCCTGTGTCCCTCAGAACCTGGGTATAGATATAAAAAGAAAAACAATGGTTCTGTCGGGTGTACGCCCAATTTTTTTAGAAGAATTATTTCTTTGAGTATTATTATACAAATTTCATTGTTATCCGCAATATTTTTAGACAATGAAACACATAGTAAAGAACACTGACGCAAATTGGTGAGTATTCTGATATTTTTATATAAATTAATGCATTTATATATACTCGCAAGTTTGTAAACAAGGCTGTCAAAACAAGGTGAAGTCTACATTGATGTTACTAAGGTGACATTTGTGCTCCGTGATAGAACATAGTGCATATAATATGTACAGGGTGATTACAAATATAATATATACAAGGAAAGAAAATGAGTAGGGCCAGTATAATGCGACAGATACAATGACTCTGGTGCTTGTACAAATTATTCAATCATTTGCACCCAGAGACTAGATAAATCTGGACCATATAAGAGCGTCGACGTTTCAACCCAATCAATGCTTGGTTAAGAAGTCAAGGCGGGTCTTCATCAGGACAGGTGTGGGGGAGTAGGAGATGACAGCCCTAAGTAAATCACTGAGTCAATCGTGATTAGAAGGTCATCAAAATTCACTAGGCGCAACCAATCCAAATGACGCAATCCTAAATAAATCACAGAGTCAATCGTGATTTAGAGAGTCATCGAAATTCACTAGACGCAACCAATCCAAGGTGATGCAATCAGCTGTGGTCTTGCTGCCGGCGTGGGAGATCTGCTGTGATTAAGTGACTTCCTCGATGTGCTGGGTAGTTTCAATCACGATTGACTCGGTGATTTATTTAGGATTGCGTCATTTGGATTGGTTGCGCCTAGTGAATTTTGATGACCTTCTAATCACGATTGACTCGGTGATTTACTTAGGGCTGTCATCTCCTACTCCCCCACACCTGTCCTGATGAAGACCCGCCTTGACTTCTTAACTAAACATTGATTGGGTTGAAACGTCGACGCTCTTATATGGTCCAGATTTATCTAGTCTCTGGGTGCAAATGATTGAATAATTTGTACAAGCACCAGAGTCATTGTATCTGTCGCATTATTCTGGCCCTACTCATTTTCTTTCCTTGTATATATTATATTTGTAATCACCCTGTACATGTTATATGCACTATGTTCTATCACTGAGCACAAATGTCAAATTAGTACACATCACTGTAGACTTCACCTTGTTTTGACAGCCTTGTTTACAAACTTGCGAGTATATATAAATGCATTAATTTATATAAAAATATCAGAATACTCACCAATTTGCGTCAGTGTTCTTTACTATGTGTTCCATTGTTTCTAAATATTGCGGCTAACATTAATGAAATTTGTATAATAATACTCAAAGAAATAGTTCTTCTAAAAGAAATAGTGCGTACACCCGACAGAAACATTGTTTTTGTATCTTTATTTTGGTAGTCAGGGCGGCAACTTCATGGGAAGTACACACATGGCCTGTTCCAGAGCCAGCTTATAAAGCATTAAGGAAGATGTTGTTGAAACAGTTGGAAGCAGCTCCCTCAGCTGTCCTGGTCTGTGATATGCAGCAAGCTCTCTTGTGCTTTGATGCTAATATATGCTATAAACCTTCATATATATTAACTTTGCTCGCAAGTTTTTGTTTGAGTATTTATAGTAGTGTAAGTTTTTATTGGACCTTAAAATGGGTGTGTTCATTTAATGAGTTCACACTTTGCTGCTGCAGCATCTTTGGGATGATAGCTATTTTTGGACAAGGGTGTGTGTGCAAATTTACTACATGCCTTCTGTTCTACAAAGCTCAACATTAAATGATTTCTTTTTTAATTTCTGCACTGCTCAATAAAGACAGCACCCAGAAGTAAAACGTCTGCTGCAGAATGACCTTGCTAAAGCTCCTGTTTCACAAATAATGGAATTCTGAATGAAAAATGCACTAAACAAGTTCTGGAGCGGGCATCAATTTAAATAAAAGCAGTTTAGCATCTCTATCTCACACCAAACAGGGTTGATCCTCGCTCTCACTCAGTGTTTGTTCTCACTTCTCTGCAAGAGACCTTTGCTGTTGTGTATGAGAAGATAAGGAACTATATATCACAAAACTTGTCAATCCCTATTTCTAAGTTCAGTCAAAGAGAGTTTTGAATAGCTGAAAGGGTTTTATTTTCATTGAAAGGGTTTGTAAGTTCTCTTTCTTAAAATTAGTTAAAAATCCATCAATCAGATTACAGAATTGATAGTAAATTTATGGTTGGAACAAGTTATATCAAATACTGCCATACAGGGCGTTCCATAATTATCTGCACCTGTTCCTTGTTGCAAACAATTAGAACGTGACCTTTTATGAATGTTCTGGAGCAGTCTTATTTAAACACCTTCCACACTCCTCCCCTTCGCTTAGCATCTTCGCCTGCCACTTACCTGTTTCTCGGCTTCCATTGACTCTGTCTTGCCAGCTCCCTTGTTCCTTCCACTTCGACCTCACCGCAAAGGACGTCTTGCATCAGTCTCGCACCTGGATGGAGAAACGAGAGGAAAAGGAGAGACGTATTAACAGACCTGATTTCGCTACACAACATCGTGCTTGCAGACAAGGTAACCAGTGTTTTGGTTCAACTTGTACATTCTGTTGGCCGGGCTCTGCCAGAAAGGACTCGGGTGAAGCTTACCCCGTCCAAATTAGCTTGTGGGTTTGATGCTGGAATCATACTCACTACAGTTTCGAAACTTTGAAGGAACTTCTGTGGACTATCTAAAAACAACTGACCACAAAACTAAAGGTTGGTTCATGTAGGAAAGTAGGATCTGCTTCTTATGGTTACCCCCACTTTTTGCTTAATGTGACACTGTTTATTCCAGGTCTGACTGGGATCCTGCTAATCAGGGCCCCAGTCTATCTGCTTTCTCCCTAAACTGTGGTGTTCAGTACCTAGGTACATTCCAGATTGGATACTGGGGTACCCTTGTCAGTCCCTAGTATATGGTACCCAGGGCATAGGTACCACAGAGGTCCCCCATGGGCTGAAGCATGTATTATGCCACCCATGAGAGACCATGCAAAATGGAACTACAGGCCTGCCACTGCAGCCTGTGCAAGTTGGTGCTTGCACCACTTACTAAAGATATAGGTTCACTATATCTAAGGGTCACTGCACTTAAAACCTATAAGTCACCCCTATAGCAGGCCTTTACAATCCTGAGGGCAGGTTGCTTGGTTCTAAGTGAGAGGGTGCCCCTGTATGAGCAGGACACCCCTGCAGCCTACGGAGTCCATTCTCCCGGGTTATCAGTGAAGCAGTCAAATACCATATAGAGGGGCACCGCTTAATTATGCGATGACCATCTCGAAACTGGCTGCAAAGAATCCTATCATGTTTGGTATCAAACATGTTGGAATCATACTCCCAGATTCCTAGCACTGGAAGAGCCCTCCGTTAGGCTCTGTGTTCCTGGTACAAGCCTTCTAGTCCCGGTCAGCACAAAATGGTTGCTGCCGACCAGAGACACATTTCTGCCCTCGTGCTGCTGAGCCAAGCTCAAGCAGAGGAAGGTGGAACAATAGGCATCCTGTCACAGGGAGGTGTGACCACCTCCCAGACAGGATTTAGTGTATTAGGGCTGGGTGGGTGCGCTTGCCAGCGCCTGAAAGTCTGCATGAGGGGCACATTTGGTGTCCCTATGCATAATCAAGTTTAAACCAGTCCTGGGAGCCGTTGGCTCCCGCTCTGGCATGAAACTGGACAAAGGACATGGGAGTAAACTCCCCCCTGTCCAGACCCTCCCCTGGGAGGGTCCCCTGAATCATCCCAACCCTTTCCTTAGGGTACTTAAGGGCTTACCTGACTGTAGGTCCCTAGATTCGTCGTGGGATAAGGTTCAGAACAGATACCACTGCACTTCTACCGCCTGGGCACTCTTGACTTCGTTGGACTTCGTTTGGGCCTGACTTCGTCTCCCTTCCAGTCTGCTGCATCGTCTGTGCCTGTGCATCATACAGGAACCTTCCAAGGCCTGTGAAGCATCAAGGAGAACCGAAATGATCTCCCTTGGAGTGAAGGAGTCACTCCCCTGCATTCGCAGGCACCGCAACACTGCTGACCGTTCGGCTGATCCCACGCTCCTACGGTCTACAAAAGGTTCAACAACACAGGAGGTGGGTTTCTACGTCCCTCGATACTCGAGCTGCCCTCTCACTGATTTTAAGGCCAGTATCCCTCATGGGGGCTGCAATACCCGAACCCCTGTGCACCGCGTACTTTTGCAGGTGCATGTACTTGTTGGCAATAGTGTTACCAGTGCATTGGGCTCCATGTAGCCCCAATGTCTGGCAACTTCTCCTGCAGAGAACTTCAGTCACCTCACACCGAATGCTCCGTGGCCTGTTGTTTTGCAAAGCTGCATGAGGTCATCCTGCGACTCCAGTGTCTTCGACCTGTGGGTCGTGCGGAGGGTCAACTACATATGCTTTGGGCTCCCCTGATTGCTCTGGGCTTGCCCTGACTCAACTGCTGTGGGTGAGTCTCCTGGACCTTGCTGGTCCTATCCCTGCAACGTCTTGACTTCCTGCGTGGGTTGCTTTTGCCAAAGCTTGTTGGTGCTCCCGCTGGACACCGACCCCTCAGTACTCGCCATCCTTTGTGGGACAGCTGATATCCAGCTCCTGGTCATCCTCCGCATCGCCTGGTCACCGCAGCTGCAGAGTCAAGGTCACCGATATCACTCCTGAAGCATCCGACCTCAGTGGGCATTCGTCTACCGAGCTCCTGGTCACCCCCAAGTTACCCAGACTCTGTCCCCTCCGCTTTCAGGTACTCTTCATCAAGAATCCATGTTTGGATTCCTACGGACACTTTCTCCTCTTCCAGCTGCGGCACTTTCCTGAAGTCCTCCATTGGGTTCGACTGCGGTTTCTGACACCACTTCATACCTATGCACCCGGCTTCCCTGCTGTAGGTAACGTGGGTACTAGGGTATCCATGGGTGGGGTGGCTCTCCAACCTTCTGTCTTCCACAGGGTTTCTTCAGGGTCCACTGAGAAGGGTCCTTAATCTTTAAAAATCCAACTGCGACTTAAATGTAGCCTTGTATGGAGCCCGCAGTCGTGTTCTCTCACTGCACGCGTCCTCCGTGGGGTCCCTGTCTACTTACCATGGGTGGTTTCTTGGGTCCCCAGCGATTCTACAGCCTCTCGACATTGTCCTGAGTCGAGTCGTGGTTCTTATACCACTTTCTTAGTAAATGGTTTGGTCTCCCCCTGGGGGGTCCACTGTGTATTAGTGCTATTTACTGTGATTTCTTTGCTACAGTTTTGTGTGTTTTGTGTATATCTCCTTGTAGGAGATACTGTGACGTACCAGAGAGTATTATATAATAAATACATATTTTTATAAATACCTTGTGTGGTTCTCTTTTCATTTAATCAATACTATAATATTGCATTCTGGTAAAACAAGCTGCTTTACACTCCTTCAAGACTAAGCCTGAAGGCTGCTCTCTCAGCTACCACCTAGAGAGCTTTCTGTGGTTGTCTAAGACCTCCTAAATCACCATAAGGGTTGTCTGGACTGGTGCAAGGTGCCCACTTTAATTAGTGGACATCATATACCAGGCCAGCTTGCCACACCGATGATGCGAAACAAAGCTATAAGGATACCCTGAATGTGAATCTTTGGACAATGAAAAATACACAAATTAAGCGTGTTCCTTAGCTAGATCTGGGCGAGATATGAAAGTGGAGAGGGGTGGTATCAGTACTCACCCAAATATCACCAGAGTAACTCCTGGTTATTCATACATCTTTGTGGATCCTGGTAGTGAGATCCAAATTAATTAGACCAGGCGACATGAATCTAAAAGAGAAGGGGCATCAAATTCAAGCCCTTCTGCGTGTCAGGCTGGCTTACAATGTTAAACAAAGCAGGAAGAAGAGAATGTTTGCCTGCGTCTGAAACCTGCTGATTAATGTCAGGATCGATCGAAATTAGGTATGCAGTTGGGGCACACAGTTCATTAGTTTACTCCTTATATTAAAAAAATGGCCCACGAGCGCTAGTGAATGAGACCCCAGCAGCCGGAGGAAGCGAAGACTGCCTGGGCCAGGAAGATCGAAATTAGGCATAAAGTTGGGGCACATACAGACCTAGCTAAGGAACACGCTTAATTCGTGTATTTTTCATTGATAGGCTGTCACCCCTGACCCTCGTTCTTTGTCCTGATGAAGACCCGCCTTGACTACCCAGTGGAGCTGAGTTTGGGTTGAAACGTCGACGACCTCGCATGGTCCAGAGTGACCAAGGCTCTGTGTGATTAAGAATATTCAATACACAGCAGAGTCATTGTTGTTCCCTAAAATTCTGGCCTACTCTTCCCCATGTACATATTTTAAGCACTCTGTATATATTGCGCACTGAACACCAGCACTGAGCACAAATGTCACTTGATCACTTATCTACAAAACCTCACCTCGTGTTGACAGCCTTGCTTATAAATGTGTAAATATATATGAATGATTTAATTTATATAAAACGAGTGAGTAGACAGCAATTTGTGTCACGCGTGTTACTATTTGCTATGTGTTCTATTTTGTCTGGATAACTGAGATACTTATGTTTATGATTATAGAATAATACATTAACACTAGGCGACCTTATAAGAAATAATTGGTAAACCCGACAGAACCATTGTTTTTGTTAACTTATCCATACCCAGGTTCTGAGGGACACAGGGTCGCCCCATTATTGTTTAACTATCTGAAAATATAGTCACCTTTAATTGGGCTATGAAATATAGTCTCTTTTAAGGTTAATACATTCTGCAACTTGTGCTGAGGTAATACTTCGACGTCCTCAAGCTTCCACAACTTCATTAATTGTACAGACGGCATAAGCTGCTCTCAGGATACCTTCATAGTTTCTCAAACATGAGCCGTCAACAAATATGATATAATCAGGCTCATTCAGGGGTTCATCTTTAATGTCGGGTCTTGACGTTGTGCATAAATTCATGACATCCATACAATCCTGTTCAATTTCACTACAATCATCATTTATTGGCAACAAATGTGATGAGTTCAGAATCTGGCAGAGTTTTAAAAGAACATTTTCTGTGACCAGAATCTGTTGTTCATGCTTTGAGTCTATTGTGGATCATGTATTGGGTTTTGTTTGGGTCAGCAAAAGTTCTACAGAGTGTGGAACCATTACATTTAAAGGATGTCCCATCACTATGCTCTCATTCCTTTTGAGACTAACGCCCACTGCAGTGACTGTTTTACGGCAGCCAGACAGTCCTGCAGCTAAAGGGTCAAGGGTAATTGAGAAGTAAGCCACAGGTATTCAAGCATCTCCGTGTATCTAATTGTGAGAAGGTGGCCTGGTATATGCTGTCCACTAATTAAAGTGGGCACCCTGTACCAGTCCACACGACCCTTATGATGTATGAGGTCAAAGATAACCTTTAGAAAGCTATCCTAGTGGTAGCTGTGGAGAGCAGCCTTCAGGCTTAATCTTGAAGGAATGTAAAGCAGCTTGTTTTACCAGAATATCACCTCCTGAATGACTAAATGAAAGGAGAACCACACAGTAGTTATATAAAAATATCTATTTATTAATATAACACGCTCTACTAGTCTCTACCCGAGACTAGGGCACAAAGCACACAATACTGAATCAATAGAACATTCGTAAGTAGCAAAATACACAGCGGGCTCCAGGGGGAGACCAAACCATATACTAAAACAAGCATTTGCAATGCAATAGGTCTCGCATTTACGCGAGTTTAAGCTATTGGCATTATAAATGACAATGCCTTTTTTATGTTTTAAAAACCAAAACATAAATAAAATGCATTGTCATTTACAATGCCAATAGCTCAAACTTGCGTAAATGCGAGACCTATTGCATTGCAAATGCTTGTTTTAATCGTGGCTGGAAGGGAAAGGGCAATGAGGCGGCTGCACTGGGGTCATTATGGAAGCAGTATTTGGCATTAATGGGGACTGCCTTCCGGTGCGGGGAGGGGGAGGCTGTGGGTGAAATACCTGTACACTGGTAATTATGGAAGATGACAAAGCCTTACGGCCACTGCGGCTGATTTTTGAACGGGGCAACCAGGTTGGAGTCACAGCACCGCCTCCACACCCCGTGATTCTGGGCAAATCGCTGGAAAAAAGAAATGCGACCTTCTGTAATGTAACTGGTGCTCACGTAAAGCGCTACAGTTCCTCGGGGTCAGGTTCGCGCTATATGAAACTGCAAAGAATAGATATATAAGCGCCTGAGGAAAGTGCAAACGAGTAGTAGTGTAACTTTCGGAAAAAAACACCCCCACCACTGGCATTGCCTGAGCACTGCTTGGCACGAAGTGGTTAAGCGCCTCGTCAGGGGTACGAAGCGCTCTGGAAACACTTGTACCCTGCCATAGTATGTTAAGAAAAAGGTTAGTGAGAAAACAAATTTAGGGAAATACACCACATGGCAAATCCTGCATCGGGCGCCATCTAGTGGAGTTAGCAGTGTTAGCCATCACGCCTTTAATAAATAGGACAGCTTTGTTGTAAAATCTATAAATAAATAAGGCAGTAGGAGCGCGGGGCCCACAAAAGAGCACAGGTCTTGGGAAATAATGATCCCTCTAAAAAGAAGCCCGCGAGCGGTGCGCGCACGAGAGCGTGCACCATGGCCTATTGGTTGTGGTTACCCGCACGGCCGCCGGGCGCGATAATTGAAAACACATGGCGGCCGTGCGGGTAACCGCATGGAAAAGGCCATTGTGCACGAGCGTGTGGTCAGCTTTTGGAAGCCCCTTACATAAAGTCTCGCAGGTCAGCGCATGCGCGCTACTCTAGGCTCGACCCAAAAATGGTATAACAATCACGACTTGACTAGACACAGTGCCTAGAGCACGTAGAATCGCTGGGACCCCAAGGATCCACCCAAGGCAGTGACACACAGCGCCCACGGAGGACGGGTGCAGTGAGGAAACACGACCCCGTGCTCCGCACAACTCTATGGGAAAGTCGCGGTTGTAAAGTTACAGTTTAAGGACACTTCTACGAGGACTTCGAGCAAACCCTTTGGAACATAGGAGGTTCTAAGGCCAACCCACCAGTGAGTACCGAGGTACCCGTGTTACCTATCCCAGAGGAGTTGGGTGCATAGGGGTCAAATGGTGTCGGAAACCTTCGTCGTTTTCAATGGAGAGTTGCAAAGAAGTACTGCTGCCGGGAAGGCGAAGAGTGTCCGGTGGAATCCACTTCGGGATTCTAGGTGAGAAGAACCTGAAAGCCGAGGGGACAGAGTCTGGGTCACTTCAGGTGACCAGGGGCTCAGTAGTCGAATGCCCACCGATGTCGGTTGCTTCAGGTGTGAAGAAGGGTTGCTTGACTCTGCAGCTACGGGGAGGACCAGGAGATGTCGAAGACGACCAGGATCCGGAGGTGAGCTGTCCCACGAAGGATGTTGAGTGCTGAGGGGTCGGTGTCTGGCTGGAGCACCAACAAGCCTTGGCAAATGCAACCCACGCATTCAGAGGAAACCGGTTACGGTGTGGACCAACAAGGTCCAGGGGACTCTCCAAGCAATGGGGAGTCAGGGCACGTCTAGAGCAACCAGGGAAGCCCAAGAACAAACGAGGTAACCCTCGCCAGGACCCAGAGGCCAACGGACCAGGGATCGCAAGGAGACCTCAAGCTAGTTTGCAAAGTATCAGCCCACAGGGCACTCGGTGAGTGGAGGCCGGATATCTTCGGTGCAATTCCTGCTCGGGGTCAGGACTACACGGAGTCCAATGCACAAGCTCGGGAATTGTCAACAAGCATATGCAATTGCAAATGTACGTGGTGCACAGGGGTTCTGGTTGTACGGCCCCCACGAGGGATTCTGGTCTCAGAATCGCTGAGAGGTCAGATCTACCTTGGGGACCTTCGGGAACCCACCTCCTGTGTTCCTGAAATCTTCAGAGTCCTCAGAAGCTTGGGAGAAGCAAACCGGTCAGATGCGTTTAGGTGCCTGCTTCTGCAGGGGAGTAACTCCTTTACTCCAAGGGAGATTCTTCAGTCGTCCAGTGTCGTGCAGACAGTCGAAGTACTTGGTTTCTTCTTAGCAGAATCTTGTCCAGGTAAAATATAAAGTCCTGTAGCCAGTTAACCCACTTTATACCCATGGGAAGGGGTTGAAAAGATTCTGGGGACCCTCCTAGGGGAGGGGCAGGACAGAGGGGTGACTACACCCATGTCCTTTGTCCAGTTTCATGCCAGAGCAGGAGCCAATGGCTCCCAGAACTAGTTTGAGCTGGACACCAAATGTGCCCCCAGTGCAGACTTTCTGGCACTCTCAGAGTGCACCCACCCTGTCCCAATACACTAAACCCTGTCTGGGAGGTGGTCACACCTTCCTGTGATAGGATGCCTATTGTCATGCCTTACTCTGCTCGAGCTTGGATCAGCAGCAAGAGAGCAGAATCGTGTCTGTGGCTGGCAGCATCCATTTTGTGCTGCCCTGGTCGAGAAAGCTGGTACAGGGTAGACCGGTGACCCACATATGTCCCTTTGGAAGGGTGGAATAATACCTCCCACACCAGTTACTGGTGTGGAGATATGATTCCAAGGTGTTTGACACCAAACACGACAGGTTTCTAAGCAGCCATTTTAAAGTTGGCATTTACCGCGAGGTTATAATGCACTTATACCTATATGTCTGGCTGCATCACAGACAAACCCAGAGAATGGTCTCCGAAGGCTGTAGAGGGGCTCTGCTCGAGCAGGGGCACCCTCTCACGTAAAACCCAGCACCCTGCCTTCAGGATTGATAAGGCCTGCCATAGGGGTGACTGATAGGTATTTAAGTGTAGTGATTTAGATAGATATAGTGAACCTATATCTGAGTAAGTGGTGCAAGCACCAGCTTACATAGGCTGCTATAGCAGACCTGTGGTGTCATTTTGAATGGCCTCTCATGGGTGGCATAATACATGCTTCAGCCCATGGGAGGCCTCTGGGGTACCTATGCCCTGGGTACATGGTGTACCATATACTAGGGACTGATGAGGGCACCCCAGTATCCAATCTGGAGTGTACCTAAAGTACATGCATAGCAATTTAAGGGAGAAAGCAGATAGACTGGTGTCCTGGATAGCAGGATCCCAGTCAGACTAGTCCAAAAACAGTGTGACAACATCAAAAAGTGGGGGTAACCATAAGAAGCAGATACTACTTTCCTACACTAATTAAGCACTGAGTGAGCACAGACCTCCCTCTCACTGCAAAATAGTATAAACTCTTTACTGTAATCTGGCAAGTGCCGGGGCATGATGGAGACATTTTGTCTCCGCTCTAGGAAAGCTTTCTAGCAATCGTTGTCCTAAGGCAGCAGATCAGGTACAACTTTGTGTGTCAACCTCAGTAAAGGCATTGCCACTTGGGAAAAGTTTGGTATCCACGGTTTACAGTAGCCAACCATTCCCAAAAACATCCTGACTTCTCTATGTGCTTGAGGTGGATTCATTTGCAGAATTTCTTCCACTCTCCGACGGCTTTCTTGCTCCTTTCTCATTGTTGTGTCCCAGGTACCGAATTTCTTTCTGAACGTATTGTAACTTCCCAGGCGCCACCGTGTGTCAGTTTTCAGCCAGGTGATTCCGATGTGCAATTGTATACTGTTTACAGGCTTCTCGTGTCTCTGATGCCACAAGTAGGTCATCAGTGTATTGCTCGAGTACTAATTGGTAGGGCATCTGCAACAACTATAACTTCTTTTTCAAGATCTGATTAAAAATGGAAGGATTCTCTGTATACCTTTGAGGGACTTGGCACCATGCCAAAACTCTCTTCTGAAATACAAAGGAAAAGCGATACTGACTATTCTCATGTAAAGGTACTCAGAAAAATGCTTGGCAGAGATCAATAACAGTATATCGTTCTGCAGTGACCGGAATGTGAACAAGTTTAGCTGCTGAATTTGGTACCACAGGACAACATGGAACAACAATATTAATAATCGATCCTGCACAATCCGATATTTAACATTGGGCTTCTGTAAACCCATGATCAGGGAGTTGCATGGACTCCCAACCTCATTCCCTCAAAATCCCTTTGCTCAGTATGTCTTCGATTACAAGTGTTATCCCTACAATTGTCTTTGGTGTCAAATTGTATGGTGGTGTTTTTGGAAAGACTGCCTTTGGGTTTAGTGTGACTCGGACTTGTTCTACACCTTTGATTAGTCCGATATCCTTTCCTGTGAAGTCCCATACTTCTGTGTTCACTGTTTGTTTTAATCCGGGAGGTATTTCTTTAATAATTCTCACTAGGAACAAACCTACAGCTGAATCTTGTTGAGGCATCTTGAACTTCACATCCTCGTCAGCGGCGGTTTCTGTTTGAGTGCATCGGGGCTCCACCCCCTTTACATTCACTGTCAAAAAGAAAGCATTGAAGCAATGCTAAAACTGCTTCTTTAAAAAAAAAAAAAATAGCTCGCACACAGTGTATAAACATCTAATTATCTTTGGGGCTGCTGTATACTCCCACCCACCGTACTCATTGCTGTGATGACAGTGATGTGATGGTTTCCCTGAATAAGCTCCCCTGGGCGGGCCCAAAGTCTAGAGCATTTGCGGGGCTGACAATCTAACAGCCCTGAGGCCTGTGAGGTCATCAGCTTGGCAAAAACACTGCATCAAGGACCAGTCTCCACCCCCTGATTACGTGGGGGGAAGTTAGCCCTGGGCGCTAAAGACTCAAGCCCTGTAGCGCTAGGCCTCCACGCCAATCAGCGAGTGGACAGCAATGTCACCACACCCCTTTCCAACTCATCACAGGGTGGGATGGGACCCTGGTGGGGGTGTGCCGAGTTAGTAAAGGGTGTGGTAGAGCTGCAGGCGGGAAACCAAGAAATCGATTCTGCGCCGTTTGTCATCGGGACTTTTGAAGATACACTGCACATACTTGAGATGTCTGCTTCCCATGCTGCAGTTAAAGCTTGACACCACTTGAGCTCTGTTGTGTGTCCTCCGATTTACTGCGAGCAAGCAAACTTGTGGGGACAGTGGAATGAAATGCAAGGTGTTGTGCCCCACAGGTATGCATGTTTATGTGAAGGAGTCTGCATTGCTGACTCCCTGCTTGACGCTTCCCTCCATGTCACCAGGTGAGGTAACAAAAATGCCAGCTGGGCCTGGCCCATATGGTTAGTTGCAATTATTGGAGGCCTTTAAAATTAATGCCCGTTTTGTTGCTTGGATAATTATCTCCTTCAGGCTGTTTGAAGGGTTTTGGAAGACAGCGGTTATTTTTATTGGATTATGTGGGGTTTGCAGCAGAGACGCTCGACTAGTTCCTATATTGAACTCTACAAAAAAATAAGGTCAGTGAGCCTGAGATCGAGACCGATGACCTAAATCAATTACTTTGAATCACATGGATAAATATTTGGGACGCTCCAAAAGCAGAATAATATATTGCACTGTTGCACTCTCTAATCAGCGAGGAGTGTAAATGGGAGGCTGGGGACCACATGTTTACTGGAAACATTTTCCATGCAGAGACGGCACTCAAGGTTTAACCTGCTGGTACCTTAATCAGCTCTGCATCGAGACACATAATGTAAGAAAAATAATTGTGCTGCACTAAATTTCAAGTAGCAGGATATCAGATTACTTCATAGTTCTCTGATGGGGAAATCGCACACAACAAGTAAACTACATTTATTTCTGTCTGTTGCTCAGCCTTATTTGTCAAATGTAAATGCAGTCTGGATGTCTGTGGTCTGGAACATGACCTCAACAGTTGTTATTCTAAGTGGGCTCATGTTGATGTCACTTATACATTTCCTTGTATCCAGTATGTGTTGTTAGCTTTAAAGCCCGGGCCTGAAAGCTGTGCCCTTCAGAGTCAGATCAGTATGTGTATTAGGTTGCATGTACATGGGCAAGGCGAAATTTGGAATTGTATTTTGCTTTTGTGAAATAGTGTTTGTCCCATTTTGTTTTCAATCTGAGTTTGACGACGTTGCAGTAATATCCGATTGAAAAGAAAACTTCAATTTTTTTTTCTCCCAGTTAGGGATGATTGGATATTCATGAGGCTTCTATAAAGACTTTTGATTTGTGTATTTGTTGTTCTCTATTGAGTTTTAAAATAGTTTACTTTTGTTTTGTCCGAGAGGAGCCAGGGATACCTCTGTCTCCTGCTACCGCCTTCTTGGATGCTGTGTGCACTTTGTGTGGGCAGAGCCGCACACCAGTTTGTGGATGCAAGTTGTGTGTGTGCATGTTAAAATAACAAGCAGTGGTAATGGATCGGTTTTACCCATGATGAAAAATAAACGTTTTTTCAATCGCCATCCGGGATGAAGGAAAGAGCTCCCTGACCAGTATCTCAGGAGTGGAGAGGATGTGGGCAGCGCCAGAGCTGCTGACTCGAGAGCTGGGGATCCCGGTTCGAGTCTCAGCGGCGCAACATCCTGTGATTGTGGGCAAATCACTTAATCTCTCCAGGTGATAAGTTGCCCTACATAAATCTGCTGCAAGACAAAAAAGCAGAACGAGGCAAAACTTTATGAAAAAAATAGTTCCACCAAAGTGGTTAACAGTATTTCATCAACGGGAAACTGATAAGAGAAGCAGCAGAGGAACACGCATTCGTAAATGCAGGAAAATATGCTACAGCCAATACAAAAATGGAGGAAAAGTGGCAAGCACAGGAACCAATGAAAAGCCAGGAAAGAGAGGGGTGGGGCATGAAAGCCCCTTTTAAGTGCAAGCGCTGTGCAGCCGAAACCTAAAAATGACTATTTTATTTAGGTCTGCTTGCTCCATTTTTTAAGAGCTGAACAGTCAACACGCATGCTTTTACTGTACACTATTGTGTATTGCACTCTGTGTGTATCCTGCAAGTTTTGGGCATGCTGTGTTTGCATGCCCTGCTTATCTGAAAGAGTCAGCTAGTTATAGATTCCTTACCTTAGAATTACCCCCAGGCGTCAGACTGGATCCGGAGATTTTTTTCTTAGCAGTACCCCTGCACTTCGGTGGGTGGTGTCAGTCGACTCCGCGTCCGTCGGCGGCGTGGTCGCGGGGATGACATTGCGGTGTCTACTTAGACGCTGCCACTGCGCGCGGACGTCAATTTTCTTTTTCTGCGCCAGCCTAGCCCAGATCCGGAGAGAGCCATCCCTTAACCTATTTTTAGCTTAACTTTGTGCGACTTTTTTTTTTTTTACTTCTTTTCGAGTCATTCAACTCCTGGTGCGCGAGGGATGTCCCTACGTCGGACCGGCTTCAAGCCCTGCGACGTCTGTCACAAGGCGATGTCTGTGACAGACCCGCACCTTGTGTGCCTGTGGTGTTTGGAGCGCGACCATGACCCGAAGACGTGCTACGACTGCCGGGCCATGGCGCTGAAGACTTTGCAGGAGCGCTCCAGAAAGTTGTTGGAGGCCCGGCGGTCAGCTCAGCATCGCTCCAAGGTCTCATACGAGAGGAAGGTCTTGAGGCCGCTCGCGGAGCCCCCACTCCTCGTCACACTCAAAGTCGTCGAGGTCTTCGGATAAGTCGAAGCACAAGAAGAAGGCAAAGATGCACCGGCGCTCTTCGCCTTCTCCCCGTCGGTCGGCCGATGCAATGTGGGGCCCAGAGCGTCATCGCTCTAAGGCGCCGGCGCCTGTTCCTGAGACGGCTCCGCTCCTCCCACCCTTTCCGGGTGCTGGAGCGTCTCATGCTCAACTGCAAGGCTTCTATGAGGCTTTGCACCTTGTTTTTGGGCAGCCAGACTCCACTGGCGTGCCTTCGGGCCCCTCTGAGCCAGTCGGGTGCCCTGGGCCTTTCAAGCTGGTGGCTCCGGCCCTGGCGCCAGAGGGTCCCGGCGGATCCAGATCGATGCTGGTCGATCTTACTCGACCTTACCCAGCGCCGATCCCAATGACGACGCCCAAGGTGTCGGCTGTGACCCCAGCCGACATCGACCCCAGCATCATCCCCTACTTGGACACGGAGCCGGACCGACGCCGGAGGGTACTTTTGTTCCCCTGTTCATCCCTGGTGTTCCCTATCAACCAGAGGGTGGTGTTGAGGACTGTGAGGGGTTGCTGGACCCTTTACCTGACCAGCTGGAAAAACCGAACAGGCGAGAGGACCGGGTGACGCCAGTGTTCTGGACACTTCTCCAGACCTTGTCATGCTTTCTCCCCATACCGTGGCTACTGAGGAGGGAGCGTCCTACGCTGTGGTGGTGCAAAGGGCGGCAGAGGTCTTGGGCCTTGAGCTTCCTTCAGTCGGATAGGTGGGTTTTGAAAATAGTCCGAAGGGGCTACTACCTCTCCTTCAAGACTACCCCTCGCTCCATGCCATCGTCTTTCAATCGCATGTCGGAGGATAATTTGACGCTTCTCCACCAGGAAGTCTTAGCTCTCTTGGCCAAGGGAGCTATCGAGAGGGTCCCTGCGCCAGAAGTAGGTCGTGGTTGCTATTCCCGCTACTTTTGGTGCCCAAAAGGGACAAAGGCTTGCGTCCTATTCTAGACCTCCGGGCCCTCAACCGCTTCCTCTGGAAGGAGAAGTTCAAAATGTTAATGTTAGCTCAGGTCCTGTCTGCCCTCGACCCTGGAAACTGGATGGTGGCGTTGGACTTGCAGGACGCCTATTTCCATATTCTCATCCTGCCAGCCCACAGACACTACCTTCAGTTCACCATAAGCCACGAGCATTTTCAGTTTATTGTGCTCCCCTTTGGCTTTACCAGTGCCCCTCAGGTGTTCACAAAAATGATGGTGTGGTCCAGCTCATCTGTGCAGATCAGGGGTTCCAGTCTTCCCCAATGTCGATGACTGGCTGTTGAAGGCGTCCTCGCCCCAGGCTGTCCTCTCCCACCTCCAGACTATGGCGGACCTCTTGCACTCGCTGGGGTTCACGATAAACGTGCCGAAGTCACACCTGGCTCCCTGTTATACGCTCCCTTTCATTGGAGCTGTTCTGGACACAGTGCAGTTTTAGGCCTATCCTCCCGAACAGCGAGTCCGGGATATTCAGGCTATGATACCGATGTTTCAGCCTCTATCACGGATTTCGGTGAGAATGACTCTAAGGCTGCTGGGCCTCATGGCTTCCTGCATTCTGCTAGTGGATCATGCCAGATGGCATATCTGGGCTCTGCAGTGGTGGCTGAAGAACCAAGCTTGGGTCAGAGGCAGATCCCTCTCCCTTCCTCAGCCACATCTAACAGTGGTGACAGATGCGTAACTTCTGGGATGGGGTGGCCATCTGGGAGAGGCAGAGATCAGAGGCGTCTGGTCTCTGGCGAAGTCTGGGCTCCATATTAACCTGCTGGAACTCTGGGCGATCCCCCTGATGCTGAAAGCGTTCCTTCCCTCTCTCAAAGGGAAAGTGGTGCAGGTGTTCACCGACGACACCACTGACATGTGTTACTGCAACAAGCAGGGCGGGGTGGGGTTGTGGACCCTGTGTCAGGAGGCTATTTGCCTCTGGATGTGGCTGGACCATCAGGGCATAGCCCTGGTAGTTCAACACCTGGCTGGTTCTCTGTACGCCAGGTCGGACAAACTCAGCCGTCGGTGCCTGGTGGATCACAAATGGCATCTTCACTCGGAGGTGGTGCAAGGTCTTTTTCAGCGATGGAGAGAGCCTTGGTTAGATCTGTTCACCACCAAAGAGAACATGCAATGTCAGCAGTTCTGCGCGTTGGAATTTCCAAGGTGGCACTAGCTCAGCGACGCTTTTAGTCCAGAGTGGAGTTACGGCCTCCTGTACGCCTTTCCGCCTGTACCTCTTCTGCCCCGAGTGCTGAAGAAGATCAAGCGCGACCAGGCCCAAGTTATTCTGGTTGCTCCGGACTGGGCATAAAGAGTATGGTACCCGAGCTCCTGAGCATGGCCATCGATCCTCTGATCAGACTGCCCCTTCGGGAGGATCTTCTGTCGCAGCTGCAGGGTACGGTTCTACACCCATTCCTGTCCAGCCTCAACCTCCTTGCATGGAGATTGAGCTGCGACAGTTAACAGCTTTTGACCTTCCACCCGAAGTCTGTAATGTCATCTTGGCAGCCAGGCGTCCCTCCCCGAAAACGGTATACACCTGTCGATGGAACAAGTTTGTGGCATGGTGCGCAGCAAAGCCTGTGGATCCCCTCGCTGCCCCTCTTTCAGAGCTCCTTCTGTATCTTCTTTCTTTAGCCCAGCAGGGCTCTGCCCTGGGCACTCTTAAAAGCTACCTTGCATCTATTTCTATTTTTTTTATTATCTTTTTATTGATGACCGCAAAATAACATTACAAACATCACATATTCCGTGCCATTAATTTACAATAATCCTGGTTTGGGACATATGATTTACACTTGGTGATAGGTACATCAATTTGTTGGATTGTCTCTGTGTTCTAAAAACTCTGGTTCATCAAGGGAAGATGGTGGAGGAAGACAGGGCGGTACACATATGCTCCCCCTGTACTCGTTCCATTTCCCCCATATTTGTGTCCATTTTTTCGGGCACCCCCTGGATACAGACACTGTTTTTTCCCTAACTATGCACCAATCCATGTCTTGCTTCCATTCAGCCACTGTCGGTGCCCCCTGGGCCCCCCACTTCCTTGCAATGTTTTGTTTGGCGACCATCTGACCCAACGTTGCCCATGTTTTCTCTTTACTGCCCAAATCTGTTGGTTCCCATATATTTAGCAAGCATCTTTTGGCCTCGGGCACTAGACCCACTCCCAGAGCCTCCTCCATACACCGGAATACATCCCTCCAAAGCTTATTGATGTGGGTGCACTCCCATATTATATGTAAGAAGGTGCCTTCCAGGCCGCACTGTCGCCTGCAACTAGAGTCTTCCCTATATCCCATCTTGACCAGTGACGGCCCTGAAACGTATACCCTGTGCAATATTTTCAATTGTACCAGTTTTAGTTTGGAAGAAATTGCGACCTCTCTGGGCAAGGCCAGTGCATCCAACCAGTCCTCGTCATCTAGTTCCAATAAGTCATTTTCCAAATTTTCACGGAGCTGTGGGAGAGGGTCCGGTGAGTGAATAATCAGTTTTGAGTAAGTCAGGGCAATTGCTTTTTTAGGCATATACCCATCGAGGAGTCTATCCTCTAGCGGCGAGGCCACAGGGGGGTCTCACCTCTTGGGACAGCTGCTTGCAGGGCGTGTCGTACCTGTAGATACCTAAATCTTTCTGTATTTGCCAATTCATACTCTTGTTGTAAAGTCGAAGAGGGTACAACCTCCCCCTTTTTCCATAGATCGCCCACCCTAGATATTCCTATGGGGTCCCACTCATCAAACCCTCTTGTCTTCCTTAGTGAGCCCAGCTGTTCCACGTCCCACAGTGGGGTGGCTAGTGTAATTTTCTTTGCCCATCCCAAACTCCTTTGAACCGTATGCCACACATGAGCAGAGTGTCTCGTGGGTCCCGTCAGCTGTTGCAGCTATTTCTGCTTTCCTTTTCAAGTCTCGTATTGTAAATAGATTCTTTAAGGGCGTTATTCATCTCTTTCCTCCTTCTCTCTTCATAATGCCCCAGTGGGACTTGAACCTTGTTTTAACTTATCTTATGTGCGCTCCCTTCGAGCCTCTTCACAACTGTCCTCTCAGGCTTCTCCCTCTGAAAACTGACTTCCTTGTTGCTATCACCGCTGCTCGCAGAGTGAGTGAGCTTCAAGCTCTATCTTCTAGGCCCCCTTTCTTCTCTGTGCATCTGGACAAAGTGGTGCTTTGGATGAGGCCTTCGTTCCTTCCTAAAGTGGTTTCACCATTTCACATTAGACAAACAATCACTTTGCCCACCTTATCTGAAAGAGACACGTTAGTGATAGATTCCTTACCTTAGAATATCCCCAGGCGTCAGGCTGGATCCGGAAAGTTTTGCGTAGCAGTACCCTTGCGCGTCGGTAGGCGGCGTCGTGCGGCTCCGCGTCCGTCGTCGGCGTCGTGATCGCCGGGATGACGTCGCGGGCAGTACTTAGGCGCCGCCCCTGCGCGCTGACGTCAGTTCTTCTTTTTCCGCGCCAGCAAGCGCAGATCCGGGAAGAGCAGTGCCCTGGTCAATTTTTGACCATTATTTTTGGTGATTTTTTCACAGTTTTTTCCATCTTTAAGGTGTCGTAGGGATGCCCGGCTTCAAGCGATGCGGCGCCTGTGCGCGGATGATGTCCGTCACCGACCCGCATTGGGAGTGTCTCTTCTGCCTCGGCCGAGGCCACGACACCGAGTCTTGTCCCGAATGCCAGGCCCTCAACCCGAAAGCTTTGCGAGAGCGGTCTCGAAAGCTCCTCGAGGCCCGGCATTCGGCTCCACGGAGGCCCCGGTCGCGTGAGAGGTCCAGGGGTCGCTCGCGGAGTGCACACCGGTCGTCGGCGTCGAAGTCTTCTTCGTCCGGTAAGTCTAAGCACAAGAAGTCCAAGAAGCATCGTCGCTCTCGGACTTCGCCTCGCCGGTCTCGCGACTCGGCTGAGGCCCCTCCCGGCACCGTCCCCGCCCCGCGGCCCCGGACTTGCCTGTGGAGTCGCCCCCGTCATACCCGCCCTTCCCGGGTTCGGGGGCGGATCCGGCCAAGGTACAGGAGTTCCTGTCGGCCATGGCCCGCCTCTTCGGGCCTTCAGGCCCCTCCGGTGCGCCTTCGGGCCCCGCGGGCCCTGATGGGGTTGCTCCGGCGTCGCCGGCGGCTCCGGCTCCGGCGTCGCCCGGGCCTCCAGCCTCGATCCCGGCTCCGGCTTCGGCCCCGGCCTCGATCCCGGCTCCACAACTCCCATCGACGCCGGTCGACCTCACGACACCTCCGCCGGCGCCGATGTCTCCGGTGCCGTTCTCGACGCCGCCCTGGGCTCCGGGCGGCGTCGTCCCCCAGTTCCTTCCGGCTCCGGACATGGACCCGGAGCGACGTCGCTCGACGCCGGCTCCGGCGCCGATGGGACCTTGGGTCCCAAATGTCCCTCCTCCTCCTTATTTTGAACCAGAGGAGGACCAGGAGGACTGGGAGGGGTCTGATGACCCTCTGACTCGCAACTGTCAGTATGATGAGGACTGGACAGAGAGTCTAGGGGAGGCCAGTGGTCTGGATACTTCTCCTGACACTGGCATGCTGTCTCCTCCCGTGGCTACGGAGGAGGGGGCCAATTTTGGTACGGTGTTGCGTAGGGCTGCTGGGGCCTTACGTCTCCAGCTCCCTACTTTGACGGTCAAGCCTAACATCTTGACAGAGGTGCTTCAGCCGGCAGCCTCCTCTGCGGAGACTGTGCTGCCGTTTAACGACGCCCTCACAGACGTTCTTTTGGGCGCCTGGTCCAAGCCCAACACAGGGGCTCCTGTGGATCGGAACGTGTCACGACGCCATCGCCCCGCTCCGGGCGACCCCCTGTTTCTTTCTGTCCACCCCACTCCTGAGAGCTTGGTTGTCCAAGCCTCCGCTTCCCAAACCGCCTTCCCTACCGCTCCTCCGGATAGGGAATCCAAACGCCTGGATCAGTTTGGGAAGAAAGGTTTTTCTTCCTCCAGTGCTGGCTTGCGGTCCGTTAACACCGCTTGTCTTTTGGGCCGATATACCCACTCTCTGTGGGATTCGGTGGCGGATGTTTTGCCCCAGTGCCCTGAGGAGGTCCAGGCACTGCTTTCCCGCGCCATTGCGGAAGGAAGGGATGCGGCCAAATACACTATCCGTTGTGGCCTTGACACCGCCGACTCGCTGGGCAGGTCCATTGCAACGACGGTGGCGCTCCGCCGCCACGCCTGGCTGAGAACCACTGGTTTTTCAGGGGATGTCCAGAATACTCTCATGGACATGCCCTTTGATGGAGTCGGTCTTTTTGGGTCCAAAGCAGACCATGCGTTGGAGCGCTTTAAGGACTCACGGGCTACTGCCAAGTCCCTGGGCCTTTCTGCTACACGCCCTCCGCTACCTTCTGCTTTTCGCCCCTATCGTGGCCACGGTAGGGGCGCCCTTCACGTCAGCAGCCCAGCCACCGGCCCGCGCAGCAGGCGTCTTCGCGTGGCCGAGGACGTGGATTCCGCCGTGGCGGATCGGGCAACCAGCGTGCGGGTCAGGCCACCACCTCCAACCCGTCCGCGGCCTCCAAGCCCTCCTAGTCCCTCCTTTCAGGTGCACGGCACGCCAGTAGGGGGCAGGGTCCGCCATCACCTTCCCCACTGGCGCACCATCACCTCGGACAGGTGGGTCTTGGACATTGTCCGAAGGGGCTACTCCCTCCCCTTCGAGACCACCCCCCAGCCATGCCACCTCAATTCCACCGCATGTCAGGGGATCACTTGGTGCTTCTACAGAAGGAAGTCACGGCCCTCTTGACCAAGAGGGCCATCGAGCATGTTCCGACCCCAGAAGTAGGGCGTGGTTGCTACTCCCACTACTTTCTGGTGCCCAAAAAGGACAAGGAGGACATGCGTCCTATCTTGGACCTCCGGAACGTCAATCGCTTCCTCCGGAAGGAGAAGTTCAAGATGCTCACCCTAGCTCAGGTCTTGACTGCCCTCGACCCAGGAGACTGGTTGGTAGCGTTGGACTTGCAGGACGCGTATTTCCACATCCCCGTCCTGCCGGCCCACCGGCGTTACCTTCGGTTCACGGTAGGCCCCGAGCATTTTCAGTTCACCGTGCTCCCCTTTGGCCTTACCAGTGCCCCTCGGGTGTTCACGAAAGTGATGGCGGTGGTCGCAGCTCATCTGCGCCGGGCAGGGGTTTCAGTCTTCCCCTACCTCGACGACTGGCTGCTGAAGGCGGGCTCGTCCCAGGCAGTCGTCTCCCACCTCCAGACTACGGCCGAACTCCTGCACTCGCTGGGGTTCTCCATCAATGTGCCGAAGTCGCATCTGATTCCTTCTCCACAGCTCCTTTTCATCGGAGCAGTTCTGGACACGACGCAGTTTCGGGCCTATCCTCCCGAACGGCGAGTCCGGGATATTCAGGCTATGATTCCGATCTTTCGGCCTTTATCCTGGGTTTCGGTAAGGATGACCCTGAGGCTGCTGGGCCTCATGGCCTCCTGCATCCTGCTGGTCAATCATGCCAGATGGCATATGCGGGCTCTGCAGTGGGACCTGAAGTTCCAGTGGGCGCAGCACCAGGGCGACCTGTCCGATCACGTCCAGATCTCGGAGGGGACTGCAAAACAGTTGCAGTGGTGGCTCTCGAACCGGCAATGGGTCATGGGCAGATCCCTCTCCCTTCCCCAGCCAGAGCATACAGTTGTGACGGACGCGTCCCTTCTGGGATGGGGCGGTCACATGGGAGAGGCGGAGATCAGAGGCCTCTGGTCTCCGGCGGAGTCCCGGCTCCATATCAACCTTCTGGAGCTCCGGGCGATCCGGCTTGCACTCAAGGCATTCCTTCCCTCTGTCAAAGGGAAGGTAGTGCAGGTGTTCACAGACAACACCACCGCCATGTGGTACTGCAACAAACAGGGCGGGGTGGGGTCTTGGACCCTTTGTCAGGAGGCTCTGCGCCTCTGGACATGGCTGGAACATCAGGGCATGTTCCTGATGGTTCAACACCTGGCAGGTTCTCTGAACGCCAGGGCGGACGAACTCAGCCGCAGGTGCATGATGGATCACGAATGGCGTCTTCACTCGGAAGTGGCGCAAGGACTCTTTCTACAGTGGGGAGAGCCTTGGTTAGATCTATTCGCCACCGAAGAGAACGCGCAATGTCATCAGTTCTGCGCGTTGGAATTTCCAAGGCGGCACTCGCTCGGCGACGCTTTTCGTCGCGAGTGGAGTTGCGGTCTGTTGTACGCCTTTCCGCCTATACCACTTCTACCCAGAGTGTTGAAGAAGATTCGGCACGACCGGGCCCAAGTCATTCTTGTGGCTCCGGACTGGGCTCGAAGAGTTTGGTATCCCGAGCTACTCCATATGAGCATAGATCCCCCGATCCGTCTGCCTCTTCGGGAGGATCTTCTGTCGCAGCAGCAGGGGACGGTCCTCCACCCGAACCTGTCCAGTCTACACCTGCTTGCGTGGAGATTGAGCGGCGGCAGTTGATTCCTTTCGACTTGCCTCCCGAAGTTTGTGATGTGATTCTGGCAGCCAGGCGTCCCTCCACTAAGGTGGTATACGCCTGCAGGTGGAACAAATTTGTGGCATGGTGCACAGCAAAGGCTGTGGATCCCCTTTCTGCCCCTCTTTCTGAGGTCCTTCTGTTCCTTCTCTCTCTGGCCCAACAGGGTTCTGCCCTGGGTACCATCAAGGGTTATCTTTGTGCTATCTCGGCCTTCCTCAGGCTCCCTGATCAGCCCTCCCTTTTCAAGTCCCCTGTTGTTAACAGGTTCTTAAAAGGCATTACTCACCTCTTCCCTCCTGTTCCGTTTGTAATGCCTCAGTGGGACTTGAACTTGGTTCTTACCTTTTTAATGTGCGCTCCCTTTGAGCCTCTGCATAACTGTCCTCTTCGTCTTCTGACTCTAAAGGCAGCCTTTCTGGTGGCCATCACCTCCGCTCGGCGGGTGAGTGAGCTCCAGGCTCTTTCTTGCAAACCTCCCTTTCTGTCTGTTCATCCAGACAAGGTTGTTCTTCGGACGCGTCCGTCCTTCTTGCCAAAGGTGGTTACTGCTTTCCACATTGGGCAGACCATCACTTTGCCCACCTTCTTTCCGCCTCCGCATCCTTCCAGAGAGGAAGAGAGGCTCCACCGTCTGGACCCAAAACGTGCGCTCTCCTTCTATATCGACCGCACAAAACACTTCCGGGTGGATGACCAGCTCTTTGTTGGCTACGTGGGCGCCAAAAAGGTCGGGCGGTGCACAAGAGGACCATCTCCCGCTGGGTTACCTTGTGCATCAAGACCTGCTATTCTTTGGCTAAGAAGGAGCCTCCTGTTGGGCTGCGTGCCCATTCCACCAGGGCAACGGCTGCTACCACGGCCTTGGGCCGCGGTGTTCCGCTGCCGGTTATCTGTCAGGCAGCTACGTGGGCCTCGCTGCACACGTTTACTAAGCATTACTGCCTTGACAGTCAGGTCCGGAGGGACGGCTTCTTTGGCCGTTCTGTCCTCCAGGACTTCCTTGTCTGATCTTTGTTCGCAGACCCACCACCGGGGTTGGTATTGCTGGGGTATCTATTCTAAGGTAAGGAATCTATCACTAACGTGTCTCTTTCAGATGCACAAGTTACTAACTTGTGTAACGATATATCTGTAAGAGACAGTAGTTAGTGATAGATTCCTTACCGCCCACCCATCCTCCCCGTTCTGCGAACTGATTTCTAGGGTTAAGGACATCCCTTCAGGGCCCTAGTATTTTTCAGACACCTGTGTCAGCTTCTTGCATGGCTCTGCGTTCCTGGCGCGGAAAGTCGTGTACAGAACTGACGTCAGCGCGCAGGGGCGGCGCCTAAGTACTGCCCGCGACGTCATCCCGGCGATCACGACGCCGACGACGGACGCGGAGCCGCACGACGCCGCCTACCGACGCGCAAGGGTACTGCTACGCAAAACTTTCCGGATCCAGCCTGACGCCTGGGGATATTCTAAGGTAAGGAATCTATCACTAACTACTGTCTCTTACAGATATATCGTTACACAAGTTAGTAACTTGTGCTTTCTGACCTCTGCACCCTTCCAAGGAGGAGGAGGGGGCTCCACCGTCTGGACCCTAAACATGCGCTATCCTACCTTGACCGCACGAAGGACTTCAGGGTGGATGATCAACTTTTCGTTGGCTATGTAGGTGCCAAAAAAGGCAGGGCTGTTCACAAGCGTACCATCTCTCTTGGTTCTTGTAACTCCATTTCACTTTCCAAAGGAGCCCAATGCTTTCAATGGTTCAGAGTACTTTCATATTGCAACTCCTATTTGAGTTGCCGTCATAATTGCAGTTAGTAACCTAGTGCTTAGTTGCTGATGTGTCATCCTCTAGTGTCACCTTCACCCAGGACAATTGGTCATGTGGTGCCCTGACATCATTAAGCTATAACAGGATGTCATCTTACATGAGGGCCAATCAATTGCCTAGCAAGCAATAGGATACATTTATCATGGTATTGAAATCGGTAGCAGGGTAGACAGAATGCCCAGCTGAAGATTGAGATGGTGGGATGAAAGAAATGAGGGCATTATTTGAGACTTATTTGTTTGAAGGTGTGGCTGATCATAATATTCTCGACTTCACTATTGCTTAACTAACAGGGATGTGCTAAAATGAAGATGTTAAACATCTCTTATTCATAATTTATATTATTCTCACTAACTGTAGCATAAACCTTCCTCCCTCAACTTATCAGATGACTTCATTGCTATTGGTGTACCATAACCTGAAAGAATTGCATTGAGAAGTGTACGCTATCACTTGGCTGGTAATAAGATCTTTTTATCTATGTCCTAATAGAGGTGCGAGAGTTGCGTAGTGAGTGGTAGCAGATGGTGCATAGGATTGAGAAATGTATGCTAGCCTGAAAACAAAAATTGAGATTTGAATTTCTAGCGAGCTGTAGATTTTCACAATATTTCACACACCATAGTACTGAACTATTACGGCTTTATGAAAATCATTTTTTGTTGTATTGCATTAGTTTGAAAATATTCAATTTCTAATTATTGTAAATGAACTAACAGTGGACTTTTCCATCTATAGAATATACTGAATGACCAGCAGTGGCAGTGTTGCAGAAGAGAATTTCTCTGCATTTCTGAGACAAAAAAAATACGCATCCTGCATTCCTTTATCAATTTATATGGTAAGTCAAACTCACATTTATTCATTTTGCTCATCATTAAAACAAGTCCATACCATCTGAAGGTCCTCAGTACCTTGTAGTGGGGTCTTCCGCATAAGTATAATTACTGTCGAGATGGTGGTATTGTGGATGACATTTTAGTGTTCATGATAGCTAAACAAAGACTTTGACTGTCTCCAAGGCTGACAAACCCTGCTTGAGATACTTGTGCTAGCAATATGTCATCAGAGGAAATTACTGTCTTTGAGGCTGAAATGAGTTGCTTTAAGTTGGAGCGATTGACTTACTTTCTCATGGAGGGAAGCTCATTTAACCTGTTTCCCTGCACTCTGTTTGTGGGAGTCTGATACTCATGATGGATTGTTGTTGAGGATACTGTGGGTTCTTGTAACTCCATTTCACTTTCCAAAGGAGCCCAATGGTTCAGAGTACTTTCCTGTTGCACCTCTTATTTGCGTTGCCGTCACAATTACAGATAGTAACCTAGTGCTTAGTTGCTGATGTGTCATCTTCTAGTGTCACCTTCACCTAGGACAATTGGTCAAGTGGTGCCCTGACATCATAAAGCTATAACAGGATGTCATCTGACATGAGTGCCATTCAATTGCCTATTGCTGAAGGAAAGTAGGATCTGCTTCTTATGGTTACCCCCACTTTTTGCTTGATGTTACACTGTTTGTGACTAGTTGGACTGGGATCCTGCTAATCGGGACCCCAGCCTATCTGCTTTCTCCCTAAAATGTTATGTCATGTACTTGGGTACACTCCAGATGGGATACTGGGGTACCCTTATCAGTCCCTAGTATATGGTACACATGTACCCAGGGCATGGGTACCCCAGAGGCCTCCCATGGGCTGAAGCATGTAATATGCCACCCGTGAGAGGCCATGCAAAGGGAACTACAGGCCTGCCATTGCAGCCTGTGTAAGATGGTGCATGCACCACTTACTTTAGATATAGGTTTACTATATCTATAGGTCACTACACTTAAAACCTATCAGTCACCCCTATAGCAGGCCTTATCCTGAAGGCATGGTGCTGGGTTTTTCGTGAGAAGATGCCCCTGCATGAGCAGAGCACCCCTGCAGCCTTCGGAGACCTTTCACCCGGTTTGTCGGTGACGCAGCCAGACATATAGGTAGAGGTGCATTATATGCTTGCGAAAAATGTTATCTCAAACGGCTGCAACAAACCATGTCCTGTTTGGTATCAAACACCTTAGAATCATACCTCCACACCGGTAACCGATCCGTGATCCCATGGTGGTGGCACAGTGGTCAGAGACAGCAATATGCTGGTGGTGCCACTGCAGCACTGTCATCACGTTTTACATGTTGCCTCACCGCCAGCCTTACCATGGCGATGAGCCTGAGATTGAAAGGCTGGCGGTGAGGCAACAAAGCAACGCCCTAACCACTTGTGACTCTGGGCCTGGGAGGCCGGTTCCTGCATGGTGCAGTATGCACAACATGGTACAAGCCGCACCATGCAGGAACGTGCTGAGCTAGCTAACTATGGGCCTTTAGATAGGCACGGCTGTGACACCACTGCAGCACCACCTGCCCACCAAGAATTACAATTGTAACCCAGTGGGCTTTGCGGTCCTCCTGCGAGTTTGCTGCCATGGAGGCCCGCTACATTGTTTATGCAGAGTGAGCATGAAGGCTTCAATGTAGACACATTGTTTGATTCCCATTAGTCTTTTTGTTTACATACCTGAAAATTCTTCACAACACATGGTCTCTGCACATGCTTTAAGAGCAATAGTGCCTCTAAATAATACAATACCATCAGTGTTTCCTGGAATGAGAATTCCTGATTGGCATTTAACTTTTCGATCACTTTGAGGAAGTCTTCTTTTGTCTTGTCCAAAATCAGTAAGCAGTGCCCAGGGGTCTTCTTTTCTTCTGTAAACTCTTTATATCTAGGCAATATTAGGAAAGACATAATAAATAACAGGATCTGCCCTTGCAATAGTAAAGAAACATAATAATAAATTCATGATTTTTGAATTGGGAACGTGCAATGAGAAGAAAGTTTATTGTTTACAATCATCTAAAGGCTATTATACTTCACGATTAATACATTTTTACCTTCTGTGAGTGACTTCCTTTGAAATGCCTCTGCTTATTTTCTTCTGCATGTCCTTCATCACACACTGGAAATGCTGAGCTGACGTATAGAGATCGTTATCTTCTTCTCTCAGGTTTGTAGCCACGATGTGATAGTGAACAAACCGCTTGATATTTTTCATATAATTTATAATGGTCTGCTGTGCTAAACCAGTTTTTTTCAGGAGGTTGAAGAACTCCTGTGTGCGTGGGATCTCCTTTATGAAATTTATCGATGGTTGGTCAGGATTGTAGAAGAAGAGAAATCTTGCTACATTTTCCAGCTAAAATGTAATAAATAAATACAGATAATAGTTATTACATACTTTACTAAACATAATAGGTATTAGTAGTAATAAGGGTAGTCATAGTAGTAAAAGCTTTTTGCATTACCTCTTGCTTGCAGTTGGAGACCGAGAGATCGTATTTTAAATAGTTTCTGAAATCGACTAACAGTTTGCAGTCCAGGGAATGTTTCTTGTAAAGTCCAGCGTCGCTCACCTTCTTCCGTATAGTTGTCAGCCACTTTGTTTTGCTTGGTCTGTTGGATTGAATAGTGAAATGTTTTAGAAAACAAACGGTATATAAATATATGACTGTGGTGCAAATAGATTTTGTTCATTTGAACTTACGGTTGGTATAATTCAGCAGCTTCTTCTTCATCTTCTCTCAGCTGTTCAGTCTCCGTGTCTTCATCGGGTGTTGTAGGAGGTCTAAAAGTAAGGCATATAATTGAGCGATAAAGCATGAAGTGAGCAGCTGCAACAGTTAATAACCTACAGGTTCCTTCAGATGACAGCACAACATGCACAGATGGAATAGAGATCTGTACAAAGGTTAAATCATGTGCTATTAAAATAGAGGACTTATATTAATTATACAAGTTTAAAGGGTTAAAAATGATGTATGACTTCATATAATGCAGTAGATATGAAAATAGATTTAGTGATTGTAATGGTCGCAAACTAATAATGAAAGAAACAAAATATTTTACTTACATGAGAACTTGCTCAACAGGCTTTCCAACAACAAAACACCCATTTGCTTCCAGCATATTGATGACCGTTATTCTGGTCTCTTCATTAAAAAGGAGCTGGAAATTATCATAGGTGTATATTCTTCCCTTAAATAGATGAGCAATCATCGATTCTCTTGCCTCCTTTACAACTGCTGCAATCTCTTCAGGAGTGCTTTTCTTCATGCAAACTCGTGCCAAGTGAACTGACAACTGCTCACAATTTTTAAAGCACTTTGTGCAAACCAATGGGATGCGATTCGCTTTGCTAGAAAGAAAATAAAAAGGTCATGTAATGAGAATAACACGTTGTAAGACAAAATGTATTTCAGTATCCATGTTATATGCTACAAAAACACTAATTCAATGCAATAAAAAATCAAACATTGCAAAGACAGCACATTACCTCAGAGGGGAATCCATTCTAAAGGTTTTAAGGAAGAAAGACATCAGGGTAGCACTAAACAATCCTGACCACATGTATCCACATGTACTCAGGAGCAAACATTTTCGAGATTTTTGTCAGTAGGTTCCTTATATGCTACTAGAATGAAAATTGACACACTAGAGAAGACTTATCTCCTCTACATTCTGTACGTTGAATTACATTTCTAGCTGATGTGGTTCTTGAGATATAAATGTATTTGCATGGTGCACATTGAAGACTTTGCTGCCAAACCAAAAATATTTTAACATTTGCCTAATATTTTTCAGCATGTTCCCGATGTGCTACTGGCATGAAATTCTACACACAAGGGCAAACAAATGTCTTCTATACTCTGTATGATAAAATATGTTTCTAGCTTATGTGGTTCTTGAGATATAAATTTAGTTGCATGGTGCACATGGAAGGCTTTGCTGCCAAAATGAAAATAAATTAACAATTCCCTGATTTGTTTAGCATGTTCCCTATGCGATACCAGCATGAAAATTCACACACCTGGGCACACTGGCCTCCTCTATATTGTGCAAGTTAAATTACGTATCTAGCTTATGTGGATCTTGAGATATAAATGTATTAGCCTGGGGCACATTAATGACTTTGCTGCCAAAACGAATATATATAAACATTTCCCTGATTTCTTTCAGCATGTTTCTGATGTGCTAATGTCATGAAGATTTACACATTCCGGCACACTATTCTTTTCTACTTTGTACAAGTTAAATTAGGTTTCTAGCTTGTTTGGTTCTTGAGATATAAATTTATTTATGTGGTGCACAAAAATGACTTTGCTGCCAAAACGAAAATAAATAAATAATTCCCTGATTTGTTGCAGCATGTTCCAGATGAGCTACTGGTATGACAATTCACACACACGGGCACACTAGACACCTCTACATTGTGCAAGTTAAATTACATTTCTATCTTGTTCGGTTCTTGTGATATACATTTATTTGTGTGGTGCACATTGGAGGCTTTGCTGCTAAAACGAAAATAAATAAACGATTCCCCGATTTTTGTCAGCATGTTCCCGAAGCGCTACCGGCATGAAAATTCACACACGCGGGCACACCAATCTCCTCTACATTGCGCAAGTTAAGTTACATTTCTATCTTGTTTGGTTCTTGTGATATACATTTATTTCTCCAGTATTGGGGTATCTTTCATAGATTCACATGCCTGAATCATTCCCCCGTCGTCGGAGTGGGAGTCCCACGGTACATAAAAAGCAATAAAATGCACATAATAACCATAATATAGGTAATATATGCAACCAGGAAGTGAAGTATATATAAACTACAATGAAAGAAACTTCCACATTTATGACTCGTCCAAGTCATTATAAACAGTCCAAACTGCAGCCAATCAGGCGACAGCACCTTCTAGAATGCTCTCCCCAGAGGCTGAGGCTCTCAGATTTTCTACCGCACGTCGTGTGAAGGGAGTCTCCCTGAGCTCTGCTTAGTACTTTTCTATTTCTTCACAAATTACTTCATTTCAGGATGTCTTCATCTAAAAGATCTCTTTCGACCTTGTGAGTCTTGTGGGAAGCTCCGGCTATTTTCAGAAGACCCCCACAAGAAATGCATTTATTGCCTGTATCCTCATCACCAGGTGAGAGACTGCAAGATCTGTAGGACCTTCCCTCAAAAAACTCTCAGAGACAGAGAAGGGCGTCTAATTCTGTGGCTACAGAAGATTAAGGGTCATGACAACCCCTTATCTGAGGTGGGGAGTATAGCCTCTGGCTCTACTGCGTCCTCTAGGAAGAGAATTGCTGAGGAGGTCTTGTCTTCTCCTGGGGCTAAGGTGTCGAGAAAACAGCAGTCCTCTAAGGGTGCTGAATTGCCTTCCTCCTTAAAAAAGGCTCCTCCACCTTCTAAGAGTAAGCCTCTACATGCTACTCCCCCGAGGAAAACTGCGAAGTCTCTGGCTTCAAAATGACTTCCTGAGAAAGATTTACCTCAGAAAAAGGTACCGTCGTCGACGGCATCGACGACTTCGTAGACGAAACTTACCGTCGACGCCACTACAACGTTGACTGCCACCTTCTCGTCGCCGAAGCCTCAAATGATAATGTCGTCAGCATCATCGCCGTCGACGCTGGTTTCTGTCTCCGTGAAGCCAATCTCGTCGACGACGGAAATCAGATCCACCGTCGACGTCCCGTCGGCGACGAAGATAAGAAAACTCTCGTCGACTGCCTCGTCGACGAAGACTGCCTCGTCGACGAAGACTGCCTCGTCGACGAAGACTGCCTCGTCGTCGAAGACTACTCCGTCGTCGACGACTGCCTCGTCGGCGGTTTCTTCATTTATACCGGCTCCGTCGACGACGAATCCATCGACGACTCCATCGCCGAAGATACTATTATCTGATTGTACAGAATTGCAGGTTTGGTCAGCGACTGCAGCGACGGCGCCCTCTGTACCGTCTACGACACCTGCGCAATTGCCACCATTCACAACAGCATCTTCCTTGCTGCACAGACTTGGTTCTTCATTAGAGATCCTCTCTCCACTACGTATTTCCCCTGCTAAGGTATCTCTGGAGTTACCTGCACAATTACTGGACTATGGGGAGGATGATGAGGAATCCGAAGAGGATGACAGATTTCGCACTGCCAGGAGCCCATCAGAGTTGTTCATCAAATATCAGGAGGACGATCAGGATGATGATGATCCTACCCCAGAGACTGTAGGTCCAGCTCCAGATGCGAATCCAACGGCGCAAATGCCCTTGGCTCTGTTAAATAATTTACAGTTCATGTTGGATGATTATTATCGCCGTTTCCCTCCATCTGAATCGGCTTCATTCATTCCACTGACACCTGTACCTCAAACTTCCTTTTCTGCGTTGAGGTCACCCAGACCACCGTCTCCGATGCCTTCTCATCATTCCGATGATGCTCACATCTCGGACAACGATGGGGAGGAAGAAGAACTAGATGACAGATCGCTTCTTACGGAGTGGGACGATTACCAGCTACAAACTCCGTCTCCTTCAACTCCAGCTCCCATCGATTCTCCTCCAGTGGATATCGGAACTTTTCATCTTCTTATGGAAAGGGCGACACAAAGATTCCTCCTACCTATGGAAACCAAAAAGGATGAGTGTTTCCTATACGACTTTAAAGATCAGCCGAGGAAACCGGTGCGGGCAATCCCGATAATTGATTTTATTTGGAAAGAAGGATTGAAAGTTATGAAGACTCCTGCGTCCGTCCCTGCGATCCTTCCTCGCCTCGACAAAAAATATAAGGCGCCAGATAACTCGCCGGCTTGTCTCATTGGCCAACCAAAAGCTGACTCTGTGATTGCCCAAGCGGCGCAACGACGAGCAAAAAACCCATCTTCTCCAATTACAGCTCCTCCAGATCGGGATGGCAGAAGATTGGACACTATTGGGAAAAAAGTTTCCACCATGGCAGCAACAACAGTCCGTGCTGCTAATTCACTGGCCATACTAGGACGATACGACAGGCAGATGTGGTCGGACATTTCTCCCTACATCGACATGTTACCAGAACCATCCAAATCAGAGACTTTTAAAATACTTCAGGAAGGGGAACGTATCTCTGCAGAGATCATAGATTCAGCCGTGGATGTTGCATCTACAGGCTTAAGACAACTAGCAGGTGCCGCGGTACTACAACGACAAGGCTGGCTCAAGTCAACATCTTTTCGCCAGGAGGTTCAGGCAAAGATAATTGATATGCCGTTTGACGGTGAATCATTGTTTGGCCAACATGTGGATGAGGCCCTTCAAGCCATCAAGAAGGAAACCGAGACGGCAAGATCTCTTGGTACTCTCCAATTTCGGAAGCCGCCCTTTCGTGGCGCTAAGGGCCGTGGATCCTTTTCTAGTAGAGGAGGATATAACCAACAAAGGTCATACCAGTCCTTTCAAAATACTTCACGATTCCAGTCCCAACGCCAGCAATCTTACGGACAACGAAATACCTCCTATTCACAAAATAAGAGAAGGCCTTCCTATCGCGGACGCGACACGTCTAAAAAACAGTGACAACCGCCACCTGCCATCTATTCTACCGCTTACCCCTTTAAAAGTTGGAGGCAGAATCTCCCAATTTTACTCGAACTGGTCCGCTATAACATCAGACAAGTGGGTCCTGGACATTGTGGCCAGAGGCCATGTTTTAGAGTTCATAAAGATTCCTCCAAACTCTCCTCCCAAAGGCCCACCTCCAGCTCATCTCAAAGAGCTTCTGTCCCAGATAAATTTGATGCTAAGAAAGGGAGCGATCGAGAATGTCCCTCAATTGCAAAGAGGAACAGGATTTTATTCAAGATTCTTCCTGATCAAGAAAAAATCGGGAGAATGGCGCCCCATTCTGGATCTCCGTTCCCTCAACAAATACTTTAAAAAGTTATCCTTCCGGATGCTAACGCTTCAGGAAATACTTCACCTCCTGTCTGCGGGAGATCATATGGCCATCCTCGACCTCCAGGACGCATATTTCCATGTACCGATTCTTCCCAGAGACAGAAAATTCTTGCGGTTCAGAGTGGCTGGCAGGGACTTCCAGTTCAAAGTCCTTCCCTTTGGACTACGTTCAGCACCCCGTGTGTTTACCAAGATTCTAGCACCGGTGACCGCGTACCTTCGTCTGGAGGGGATCCAAATCTTTCCGTATCTAGACGACTGCCTTATCAAGGCGAATTCTTTCGCGGTCGCAGACGCCCACATTCAGAGATGTTTGTCCCTCTTCCAATCTCTGGGTCTCTCTGTCAATCTCGACAAGTCTCATCTCGTTCCATCTCAAAGACAAACGTTCTTGGGAGCCACGTTAGACACTCAACTGACACAAGCATTCATCTCAAACGAAAGGCAACAAAAGATTTGCAGCCTAGCCCACCTGTTGCGCTCAAAAAGGTGCGCTTCAGTCCGGCAGTTAAAATCATTTCTGAGGAAGATTTCTTCATGCATTCCTTTACTCCCCAACTGCCGTCTCAGGATGAGAGCTCTACAAGAAGAGCTCAACCACCAATGGTTGCAGGTGTCCGGATCCTTCAACGATCTCATTCGCATCACTCCCCGGATGCGAGAAGCCTTACTCTGGTGGACTCGCAAAAAGAACGTGAAAAAAGGGTGCGCATTCCTAGTGGAAGCTCCAAGTTTCACCATCACTACAGATGCATCCCTCGAGGGGTGGGGAGCACACCTTCAAGGGCTCACAGTCAGCGGCAAGTGGAACGTCCAACAACGGACGTGGCATATCAACCTTCTAGAATTACTGGCCATCTTCCTCGCGTTGAAATCCTTTCGCACCATCATTCTAGGGGCATCAGTATTAATCCGGACAGACAACACAACAAGTATGCACTACTTGAACAAACAAGGAGGAACAAAGTCTGCCCGGCTCTCTCAACAAGCCCAACAAATTTGGGACTGGGCGATACGACACAGGATCAGCTTGTCAGCGATGCATGTTCCGGGGGTTTCAAATGTTCTGGCAGATTCCCTCAACAGATCAACAGTATCCAATCACGAGTGGGAGCTACATCAACCAACATTGGATCGAATTTTTCTGGAGTGGGGTCGTCCCGATCTAGACTTGTTTGCGACCAGTCAGAACCGCAAATGCCCATTCTTTGCAAGTTGGCTTCCCCACAAAGGGTCAACCGGGAATGCGTTTTTGATGAATTGTTCGCAGATCTATGCCTACGCTTTTCCTCCGATACCGTTGGTTCCCAGGGTTCTCCGGAAGATGAAGAGAGAGCCTTGTCGCCTAATTCTCATTGCTCCCAGATGGCCTCGCCAGTTCTGGTTTACCGAACTCCTCCTTCTTTCAGACTGCGAACCCATTCAATTGCAACCAATACCGAACCTTCTGTCCATCCAGAACGGACAGATCTGTCATCCGGACCCTGCATCTCTGAGGTTAGCGGCCTGGCGCCTGAACACCTTGAATTCGCTCATCTAAATATTCCTCAAGACTGTAAGGAAGTCTTAGCCAATGCTCGGGCGCCTTCCACGATTAAAACATACAGGCTTAAATGGAAGAGGTTTTGCTTGTGGTGTCAAGCTGCTGCTATTCATCCGATCCATGCAAAACCGGAACAGATCCTACCATTCTTTTTGCACTTAGCAAGATCAAGCCTTTCTCATTCTACTCTGAAGGTATTTTTAGCGGCTATTTCAAGATATCGACAAGATGGTTCCAACTCTCTTTATTCAGCTAGGATCATCCAGCAGTTCTTCAGAGGATTGTTTCGTATGTTTCCACCTATCCGCCGTCCATCTCCATCCTGGCATCTGAACGTGGTGCTTGCACAACTTATGCGACACCCCTTTGAACCTATTCATAAAGTAGAGTTGAAGTTCCTATCCTGGAAAGTGTCTCTGCTGTTAGCTTTAACATCAGCTAGGAGGGTTAGTGACATTCAAGCCTTCACTCTTAATCCGCCTTTCCTTCAATTCACTTCAAATTCGGTAGTGCTACGCACTAACCCCAGTTTTATGCCTAAAGTACCTTCGGACTTCCATCTAAACAAACCAATAGTTTTAAAAACTTTCTTCCCTAATCCTCAATCACCTGCGGAAAGAACTTTGCATACCCTTGACATCAAAAGATGTCTCAAATTTTATCTACAAAGAACTGCTTCGATCCGTAAATCTGACCAGTTATTTGTGGCATATGGAAAAATACGCCAGGGACAGCCAATATCCAAACCGACCATAGCTCGCTGGATATCTGCTGCGATTTGCTTCTGTCATCAACAAGCAGGAAAACCATTACAAACGATTCCAAGAGCACATTCTACTAGAGCAATGTCCTCGTCTGCTGCTTTGTTTGCTGGTGTGCCTCTTCATCAAATCTGCAGAGCTGCAACATGGTCCAGCACGCACACCTTTACCAAGCACTACTGTTTGGAAGCTGCCAGTAATGCAGATTCGGCCGTGGGACAAGCGGTTCTCCGTAATCTTTTTAAATAAGGTGAGCCTCTATTCTTCCCTCCTCCTCTTTACTGTTTCTCAGACAGATATCAGCTATGTTTTTATTATATATAGATATATATATATATAACATTGCCATATATATAATTAGTTATATACAAATATATATATATTATCTACTGGCGGTCGCCAGTAGATAGTTATAGTTACAACCTATTATCCATAGGAAATCCGCGACATTCTATTTGAAATAACTCTCTTGCCGGTTGACGTATCTTCGCAAAATTTTCAAACTTTGTGGCCCGCTCCGGTCCGCTCCTACCCTGAAAGTCTCGGGGGATTCGTCAAGCGGGGCCGAGAAAAAGGGGGGTCCCAAAACGCGTTTTCCCCATGCAATTTTCCATAGGAAACTTTAGACACGGCTACAGCTCGAACTGCTGAACGGAATTACACCAAATTTGGCAAAGAGGTAGTTCTTGGTTCAGAAAGAACCCTTTTGTTAAATGGTGTAAATCCGTTCAGTAGTTGCTGAGAAAATCAAAAGTAAAAAGATAGTGATATCTAGGGCCGCGGATCCTCCCGAGCACGAGCTTTATGTTAATTGGCTGTCAACACTCCAAACCAGGAAGTGTTGGCAGCCATTTTGTCCCTCGGTAGAACCGAGGGACAGAAACAAGTGCGCAAAGCGGGCAGGGTAGAAACACCCTGACCCCCTAGGTCTTTTTAAAAATCGGCAGGATGCGCTCAGGGAGCGCGAACCCTGCCGAAAAAAATCGAAGCGCGGTCTCCCGCGCTTCGATAGCACTGGCCCCGGGTGGGCCAAGTCCCGGGGGCATGCTGGGGGGGTTAATTTTATGTGTGGGGGCCTCTAAGGGCTTCCCAAGCCCCGGGGACCACCACCCCCGGGGCTTTATGTATAATGGTGCGGGAGGGCTCTGAGCCCTCCCGCAGCCCCGGGGACCGCCACCTCCCGGGGCTTCTTTTTATTTAAAAAAACCTGTGTGGGGGGCTCCAGCCCCCACACGCCCCAGGGACCACCACCTCCCGGGGCACTAAGAAAAATTAAAATGGGGGTCCGTTTTGGACTCCCAGAGCCCCGGGGACCACCACCTCCCGGGGCTTTCAAATGTAGGGAGGGGGCCGCGCGGCCCCCCTCCTGGAGCCCTTGATGGCCCTGGGGACCACCACCCCCAGGGCGGCTCCTGCAGTGTCCCGGGGTGCCTACCCCTGGGACACTGCTGCTTGCAATGACAGGACGGGAGCCTCGCGGCTCCCGTCCTGTCATTGCAAACTTGCTTTGGATATTGGAAGAGAGAGCAGGAAACCTGCTCTCTTCCAATATCCAAAGCCGATTGCTTTCCACATGGGGAGCAGCATGTTAGCTGCTCCCCATGTGTGAGCTAATGCCGGCTCCCGTAGGACACGGGGAGCCGGCGGGACTGTGGGGGTTTGGGGACCCCCACAGTCCCCAACGAGAGGCCAGGCCCCGGGGGATGGGGTCCCCGGGGCCATAAGAGGCCACGGAGGGGGGCCACGCAGCCCCCTCCCCAAAGTAACAAAAATAAAAAATAAATAAAAAGTGCAAGGCCGGCCCCGGGGATGGGGTCCCCGGGGCCTTAAATGGCCTGAGGAGGGGGCCACGCAGCCCCCTCCAAATAAAAAAAGAGGCCATGCCCCGGGGATGGGGTCCCCGGGGCCAATACAGGCCCAGGGAAGGGGGCCACGCGGCCCCCTTCCCGTTTTTTTTATTTTTATTTTAATTTAAAAAAGGGGAAAGGCCTTGGGGGATGGGGTCCCCAGGGCCTAAAAATAGGAAAAGGAAGGGGGCCACACAGCCCCCTTCAGGAAAAAAAAAAACAACAACAAAAACGATCGGGCCCGTAGGCCCCGCCCCCTTCCTTCACCACTCTGCAAACGCGCCCCTGGCGCGTTTGCAGAGGGGGAACGATTCCCTTGAATACTGGGGGTCCCTGGGGGCCAACTAGCCCACCAGGAACCTCCAGTATGCGCCAGGGGCTGCCTTGCAGAGAGGTGTACAGAGGCCACGCCCCTTTTACACCTCTCTGCAACGCAGCTCTATGGCGCTTTTGGATAACTCCCCGACTTAAAACGCGCCACGGGCGCGTTTGCACAGTGGTGAAGGGAGGGGCGGGGCTTCAGGTGACATGTGTGCAAACAGGCCCCGTGGCGCGTTTTAAGATGGGGAATTAAATCCTCTTCAATCCTGAGGGTCCCTGGGGGCCAACTAGCCCAACAGGTACGTCCAGAAAGCGCCACAGAGCTGCGTTGCAGAGAGGTGTAAAAAGGGGTGTGGCCTCTGTAAATGTCTCTGCAACGCAGCCCCTGGCGCATACTGGAGGTTCCTGGTGGGCTAGTTGGCCCGTAGGGACCCTCATGATTCAAGGGGACTTAATCCCCCAACCTAAAACGCGCCACGGGGCGCGTTTGCACAGAAGTCACCTCAGGCCCCGCCCCCTCCCTTCACCATTGTGCAAATATTCCTCTAAAATCAGCCGAAATACGAATTCCGATTTACTCACCTGTTATCAGGAGAGACCTCAGTGCTGCATCTTTCAGCCCAGTACTGGTCCTGAAAAGTAATTTTAACCGTACTTACCGGTAACTTGAATTTCCTTCATAGGCTAACATTGACTGGTTTCACTTGGAAATTCTTCTAAGTGTGGAGTTTTGGAACTTTAAAATATTCCTCTAAAATCAGCCGAAATACGAATTCCGATTTACTCACCTGTTATCAGGAGAGACCTCAGTGCTGCATCTTTCAGCCCAGTACTGATCCTGAAAAGTAATTTTAACCGTACTTACCAGTAACTTGAATTTCCTTCCATAGGAATCCATTGTCTGGTTTTCAGCAGAAAAGTTTCAAAGTGTCGATTTTCACAAACTACAAATATTCCTAAAAAATCGCCTGTATGACTTAAACGCATTCTTTCAACTGTTTACAGGAGATGCACCAGTGCTGGATCCAGGATCCAACACTGAGTAAGAAAAAGTAACGATAACAGTTTTTAACTTCTAAGTGAATTTCCTTCCATAGGATAACATTGGTGATTCTATGAGAAAAGTTTCTAAGTGTGAACTTTTAAAGTACAATAATATTCCTTAAAAATCACGACTGTAACCAAAACGCTTTTACTCAACTGTTTACAGGAGATGTCCCAGGACTGAATCTAGGATCCAGTAATGTGGTTAGAAAAGTAATCCATAAAGTAACTAATTGCATTTAACTAGAAATTCACATTGAACTGAATGTTGCATTGTGTTTGAAAATGTGTTGCCCATTGCAACAACTGTAACTACTGTACTTAAAAGTCTATTGCCTATGTGCAAAGTAATTAAACTAAAGTAATTCATTCTGAGAAAGTATTTTTGTAATGTAATGTATAATGTAATTACAATGTAATTTAAAAAATAAAATATGTAAAAAAAAATTGTTTCTAAAAAATTGGGAAATCAGTATGAATTTTTTTTATATAACAATACATTTAAAAATTGTCATTTACAAAACCTTTGAAATTCACTGAAAAAACTGTAGGTTTCAGACATGTTATAGTTACAAATTAGCATTTAAAAACCTTTGAAATTCACTGAAAAAACCATAGGTTTCAGGGACGTTATAGTTACAAATTAGCATTTAAAAAACCTTTGAAATTCACTGAAAAAACCATAGGTTTTAGGGACAGTTATAGTTAGTTGGACATTGCACTCGTACAAAACCCGTGAAATTCCCCGTTATAGTTAGTCCAGCTAACTATAACTCGCGCCCCGCAATGCACTGCTGATGACGTCACATATTACATCACTCATGACATGGTCAGTGACATCACTGATGACATCACTGATGACATCATCCACGTGATAATCTGATGCACCTCCTCACACCCTAATATAACCTTTGATACACCCACTCTAAATTACAGACTGCCATTCGCAAAACCATAGACACTCCAACACCAATAACTACATACCCACTCACTGATTCTTAGGTCTACGCACACATCCACTCACTCACCCGTACAGTCACTCATACTTACGGTCACTCAGTACAGGACTATCATATGCACTCATACTCCTATATAGACACTCAAACACCGCCACTCATCCATAGAGGTACTCACACACCTAGTCAGTCATGCAAATAATTAAACACACTACCATTTACTCACCTATACAGTTATACACACACCAGCTCACTTACTCATACAAATAGTAGCACATTCTTACGCTCTTATACAATCACTGATACAAGCACACACTCATCCATACAGCCACTATCACAATCACTCACTCTCGCTTATAGCTATTTATATACTCCAACACACATATATACTGCCTTTCACATATGTAGTTACTCACACATGTACCACTGGGACATACATTCACTCACTAACACACTCTTACACACACTTACCCACCCATACAGTCTATCACAGTTGCACTCTTGAAACCATCCACCCAGTGAATCACCCACTCACACATCTATGCACAGAGTTGCACACACCCCTCCCACACAAACACTCAGGCACCCATACAGATACTCAGACAAGCATTCAATAACTCATATAGACACTCATGTAGCTATTCACAAACACATGCAGCCACTTACACAGCAACAGACAGACGGATACAGACATTCACCCAGTTTAGTCACTAACCCATGCATTCAGTAAGATACGTTAAATCACTCACTTATAGTCAGTCACGCACCTACTAAATCATCCATACAGACACTTACACACCCACTCATTCTTCAATACGTCTTTTCCTATATATATTAAAAATAAATAAACTTTACAGAAACACACAGTCACTGGATGATGTCATCAGTGATGTCATCAGTGATGTCATTTGAGATGTCATCAGTGATGTCATCAGTGATGTCACTGACCATGTCATGAGTGATGTAATATGTGACGTCATCAGCAGTGCATTGCGGGGGCGCGAGTTATAGTTAGCTGAACTAACTATAACGGGGGAATTTCACGGGTTTTGTACGAGTGCAATGTCCAACTAACTATAACTGTCCCTAAAACCTATGGTTTTTTCAGTGAATTTCAAAGGTTTTTTAAATGCTAATTTGTAACTATAACGTCCCTGAAACCTATGGTTTTTTCAGTGAATATATATATATATACTTATATGCATACTATGGAACTTCTATGTATGTTTTTTGCATAATATCTCTTGTACATAACATTATGTTACAAGTACCATCTTACGAGCATTATTATGGAGGTACTGCTTTCTACTTGATTCAGGCATGTGAATCTATGAAAGATACCCCAATACTGGAGAAGAACAATAGTTACTTACCTGTAATCTGTGGTTCTCCAGTATTGGTATCTTTCATAGATTCACATGCAACCCACCCACCTCCCTCAGAGGCTCGTATGCTCTTTTCACTTTGGTACACTCTTGTGAGAGAAAATCTGAGAGCCTCAGCCTCTGGGGAGAGCATTCTAGAAGGTGCTGTCGCCTGAATGGCTGCAGTTTGGACTGTTTATAATGACTTGGACGAGTCATAAATGTGGAAGTTTCTTTCATTGTAGTTTATATATACTTCACTTCCTGGTTGTATATATTACCTATATTATGGTTATTATGTGCATTTTATTGCTTTTTTATGTACCGTGGGACTCCCACTCCGACGACGGGGGAATGATTCAGGCATGTGAATCTATGAAAGATACCAATACTGGAGAACCACAGATTACAGGTAAGTAACTATTGTTCTTATGTGGTGCACATTGGAGGCTTTGCTGCTAAAACGAAAATAAATAAACAATTCCCTGATTTTTGTCAGCATGTTCCCGATGCGGTACCGGCATAAAAATTCACACACACAGGCACACCAATCTCCTCTACATTGCGCAAGTTAAATTACGTATCTGAAAGAGACACGTTAGTGATAGATTCCTTACCTTAGAATATCCCCAGGCGTCAGGCTGGATCCGGAAAGTTTTGCGTAGCAGTACCCTTGCGCGTCGGTAGGCGGCGTCGTGCGGCTCCGCGTCCGTCGTCGGCGTCGTGATCGCCGGGATGACGTCGCGGGCAGTACTTAGGCGCCGCCCTGCGCGCTGACGTCAGTTCTTCTTTTTCCGCGCCAGCAAGCGCAGATCCGGGAAGAGCAGTGCCCTGGTCAATTTTTGACCATACTTTTTGGTGATTTTTTCACTGGTTTTTTCCAACTTTACGGTGTCGTAGGGATGCCCGGCTTCAAGCGATGCGGCGCCTGTGCGCGGATGATGTCCGTCACCGACCCGCATTGGGAGTGTCTCTTCTGCCTCGGCCGAGGCCACGTCACCGAGTCTTGTCCCGAATGCCAGGCCCTCAACCCGAAAGCTTTGCGAGAGCGGTCTCGAAAGCTCCTCGAGGCCCGGCATTCGGCTCCGCGGAAGCCCCGGTCGCGTGAGAGGTCCAGGGGTCGCTCGCGGAGTGCACACCGGTCGTCGACTTCTTCGTCCGGTAAGTCTAAGCACAAGAAGTCCAAGAAGCATCGTCGCTCTCGGACTTCGCCTCGCCGGTCTCGCGACTCGGCTGAGGCCCCTCCCGGCACCGTCCCCGCGGCCCCGGACTTGCCTGTGGAGTCGCCCCCGTCATACCCGCCCTTCCCGGGTTCGGGGCGGATCCGGCCAAGGTACAGGAGTTCCTGTCGGCCATGGCCCGCCTCTTCGGGCCTTCAGGCCCCTCCGGTGCGCCTTCGGGCCCCGCGGGCCCTGATGGGGTTGCTCCGGCGCCGCCGGCGGCTCCGGCCCCGGCGTCGCCCGAGCCTCCAGCCTCGATCCCGGCTCCGGCTTCGGCCCCGGCCTCGATCCCGGCTCCACAACCCCCATCGACGCCGGTCGACCTCACGACACCTCCGCCGGCGCCGATGTCTCCGGTGCCGTTCTCGACGCCGCCCTGGGCTCCGGGCGGCGTCGTCCCCCAGTTCCTTCCGGCTCCGGACATGGACCCGGAGCGACGTCGCTCGACGCCGGCTCCGGCGCCGATGGGACCTTGGGTCCCAAATGTCCCTCCTCCTCCTTATTTTGAACCAGAGGAGGACCAGGAGGACTGGGAGGGGTCTGATGACCCTCTGACACGCAACTGTCAGTATGATGAGGACTGGACAGAGAGTCTAGGGGAGGCCAGTGGTCTGGATACTTCTCCTGACACTGGCATGCTGTCTCCTCCCGTGGCTACGGAGGAGGGGGCCAATTTTGGTACGGTGTTGCGTAGGGCTGCTGGGGCCTTACGTCTCCAGCTCCCTACTTTGACGGTCAAGACTAACATCTTGACAGAGGTGCTTCAGCCGGCAGCCTCCTCTGCGGAGACTGTGCTGCCGTTTAACGACGCCCTCACTGACGTTCTTTTGGGCGCCTGGTCCAAGCCCAACACAGGGGCTCCTGTGGATCGGAACGTGTCACGACGCCATCGCCCCGCTCCGGGCGACCCCCTGTTTCTTTCTGTCCACCCCACTCCTGAGAGCTTGGTTGTCCAAGCCTCCGCTTCCCAAACCGCCTTCCCTACCGCTCCTCCGGATAGGGAATCCAAACGCCTGGATCAGTTTGGGAAGAAAGGTTTTCTTCCTCCAGTGCTGGCTTGCGGTCCGTTAACACCGCTTGTCTTTTGGGCCGATATACCCACTCCCTGTGGGATTCGGTGGCGGATGTTTTGCCCCAGTGCCCTGAGGAGGTCCAGGCACTGCTTTCCCGCGCCATTGCGGAAGGAAGGGATGCGGCCAAATACACTATCCGTTGTGGCCTTGACACCGCCGACTCGCTGGGCAGGTCGATTGCAACGACGGTGGCGCTCCGGCGCCACGCCTGGCTGAGAACCACTGGTTTTTCAGGGGATGTCCAGAATACTCTCATGGACATGCCCTTTGATGGAGTCGGTCTTTTTGGGTCCAAAGCAGACCATGCGTTGGAGCGCTTTAAGGACTCACGGGCTACTGCAAAGTCCCTGGGCCTTTCTGCTACACGCCCTCCGCTGCCTTCTGCTTTTCGCCCCTATCGTGGCCACGGTAGGGGCGCCCTTCACGTCAGCAGCCCAGCCACCGGCCCGCGCAGCAGGCGTCTTCGCGTGGCCGAGGACGTGGATTCCGCCGTGGCGGATCGGGCAACCAGCATGCGGGTCAGGCCACCACCTCCAACCCGTCCGCGGCCTCCAAGCCCTCCTAGTCCCTCCTTTCAGGTGCACGGCACGCCAGTAGGGGCAGGGTCCGCCATCACCTTCCCCACTGGCGCACCATCACCTCGGACAGGTGGGTCTTGGACATTGTCCGAAGGGACTACTCCCTCCCCTTCGAGACCACCCCCCAGCCATGCCACCTCAATTCCACCGCATGTCAGGGGATCACTTGGTGCTTCTACAGAAGGAAGTCACGGCCCTCTTGACCAAGAGGGCCATCGAGCATGTTCCGACCCCAGAAGTAGGGTGTGGTTGCTACTCCCACTACTTTCTGGTGCCCAAAAGGACAAGGAGGACATGCGTCCTATCTTGGACCTCCGGAACGTCAATCGCTTCCTCCGGAAGGAGAAGTTCAAGATGCTCACCCTAGCTCAGGTCTTGACTGCCCTCGACCCTGGAGACTGGTTGGTAGCGTTGGACTTGCAGGACGCGTATTTCCACATCCCCGTCCTGCCGGCCCACCGGCGTTACCTTCGGTTCACGGTAGGCCCCGAGCATTTTCAGTTCACCGTGCTCCCCTTTGGCCTTACCAGTGCCCCTCGGGTGTTCACGAAAGTGATGGCGGTGGTCGCAGCTCATCTGCGCCGGGCAGGGGTTTCAGTCTTCCCCTACCTCGACGACTGGCTGCTGAAGGCGGGCTCGTCCCAGGCAGTCGTCTCCCACCTCCAGACTACGGCCGAACTCCTGCACTCGCTGGGGTTCTCCATCAATGTGCCGAAGTCGCATCTGATTCCTTCTCCACAGCTCCTTTTCATCGGAGCAGTTCTGGACACGACGCAGTTTCGGGCCTATCCTCCCGAACGGCGAGTCCGGGATATTCAGGCTATGATTCCGATCTTTCGGCCTTTATCCTGGGTTTCGGTACGGATGACCCTGAGGCTGCTGGGCCTCATGGCCTCCTGCATCCTGCTGGTCAATCATGCCAGATGGCATATGCGGGCTCTGCAGTGGGACCTGAAGTTCCAGTGGGCGCAGCACCAGGGCAACCTGTCCGATCACGTCCAGATCTCGGAGGGGACTGCAAAACAGTTGCAGTGGTGGCTCTCGAACCGGCAATGGGTCATGGGCAGATCCCTCTCCCTTCCCCAGCCAGAGCATACAGTTGTGACGGACGCGTCCCTTCTGGGATGGGGCGGTCACATGGGAGAGGCGGAGATCAGAGGCCTCTGGTCTCCGGCGGAGTCCCGGCTCCATATCAACCTTCTGGAGCTCCGGGCGATCCGGCTTGCACTCAAGGCATTCCTTCCCTCTGTCAAAGGGAAGGTAGTGCAGGTGTTCACAGACAACACCACCGCCATGTGGTACTGCAACAAACAGGGCGGGGTGGGGTCTTGGACCCTTTGTCAGGAGGCTCTGCGCCTCTGGACATGGCTGGAACATCAGGGCATGTTCCTGATGGTTCAACACCTGGCAGGTTCTCTGAACGCCAGGGCGGACGAACTCAGCCGCAGGTGCATGATGGATCACGAATGGCGTCTTCACTCGGAAGTGGCGCAAGGACTCTTTCTACAGTGGGGAGAGCCTTGGTTAGATCTATTCGCCACCGAAGAGAACGCGCAATGTCATCAGTTCTGCGCGTTGGAATTTCCAAGGCGGCACTCGCTCGGCGACGCTTTTCGTCGCGAGTGGAGTTGCGGTTTGTTGTACGCCTTTCCGCCTATACCACTTCTACCCAGAGTGTTGAAGAAGATTCGGCACGACCGGGCCCAAGTCATTCTTGTGGCTCCGGACTGGGCTCGAAGAGTTTGGTATCCCGAGCTACTCAATATGAGCATAGATCCCCCGATCCGTCTGCCTCTTCGGGAGGATCTTCTGTCGCAGCAGCAGGGGACGGTCCTCCACCCGAACCTGTCCAGTCTACACCTGCTTGCGTGGAGATTGAGCGGCGGCAGTTGATTCCTTTCGACTTGCCTCCCGAAGTTTGTGATGTGATTCTGGCAGCCAGGCGTCCCTCCACTAAGGTGGTATACGCCTGCAGGTGGAACAAATTTGTGGCATGGTGCACAGCAAAGGCTGTGGATCCCCTTTCTGCCCCTCTTTCTGAGGTCCTTCTGTTCCTTCTCTCTCTGGCCCAACAGGGTTCTGCCCTGGGTACCATCAAGGGTTATCTTTCTGCTATCTCGGCCTTCCTCAGGCTCCCTGATCAGCCCTCCCTTTTCAAGTCCCCTGTTGTTAACAGGTTCTTAAAAGGCATTACTCACCTCTTCCCTCCTGTTCCGTTTGTAATGCCTCAGTGGGACTTGAACTTGGTTCTTACCTTTTTAATGTGCGCTCCCTTTGAGCCTCTGCATAACTGTCCTCTTCGTCTTCTGACTCTGAAGACAGCCTTTCTGGTGGCCATCACCTCCGCTCGGCGGGTGAGTGAGCTCCAGGCTCTATCTTGCAAACCTCCCTTTCTGTCTGTTCATCCAGACAAGGTTGTTCTTCGGACGCGTCCGTCCTTCTTGCCAAAGGTGGTTACTGCTTTCCACATTGGGCAGACCATCACTTTGCCCACCTTCTTTCCGCCTCCGCATCCTTCCAGAGAGGAAGAGAGGCTCCACCGTCTGGACCCAAAACGTGCGCTCTCTTTCTATATTGACCGCACAAACCACTTCCGGGTGGATGACCAGCTCTTTGTTGGCTACGTGGGCGCCAAAAAGGTCGGGCGGTGCACAAGAGGACCATCTCCCGCTGGGTTACCTTGTGCATCAAGACCTGCTATTCTTTGGCTAAGAAGGAGCCTCCTGTTGGGCTGCGTGCCCATTCCACCAGGGCAACGGCTGCTACCACGGCCTTGGGCCGCGGTGTTCCGCTGCCGGTTATCTGTCAGGCAGCTACGTGGGCCTCGCTGCACACGTTTACAAAGCATTACTGCCTTGACAGTCAGGTCCGGAGGGACGGCTTCTTTGGCCGTTCTGTCCTCCAGGACTTCCTTGTCTGATCTTTGTTCGCAGACCCACCACCGGGGTTGGTATTGCTGGGGTATCTATTCTAAGGTAAGGAATCTATCACTAACGTGTCTCTTTCAGATGCACAAGTTACTAACTTGTGTAACGATATATCTGTAAGAGACAGTAGTTAGTGATAGATTCCTTACCGCCCCACCCATCCTCCCCGTTCTGCGAACTGATTTCTAGGGTTAAGGACATCCCTTTCAGGGCCCTAGTATTTTTCAGACACCTGTGTCAGCTTCTTGCATGGCTCTGCGTTCCTGGCGCGGAAAGTCGTGTACAGAACTGACGTCAGCGCGCAGGGGCGGCGCCTAAGTACTGCCCGCGACGTCATCCCGGCGATCACGACGCCGACGACGGACGCGGAGCCGCACGACGCCGCCTACCGACGCGCAAGGGTACTGCTACGCAAAACTTTCCGGATCCAGCCTGACGCCTGGGGATATTCTAAGGTAAGGAATCTATCACTAACTACTGTCTCTTACAGATATATCGTTACACAAGTTAGTAACTTGTGCTTCTATCTGGTTTGGTTCTTGTGATATACATTTATTTATGTGGTGCACATTGGAGGCTTTGCTGCTAAAACGAAATTAAATAAATAATTCCCGATTTCTTTAAGCATGTACCCTATGTGTTACCGGCATGAAAATTCACACATGCGGGCACACCGATCTTCTCTACATTGTGCAAGTTAAATTACGTTTCTATCTTGTTCGGTTCTTGTGATATACATTTATTTATGTGGTGCACATTGTAGGCTTTGCTGCTAAAACGAAAATAAATAAATATTTTCCCCGATTTGTTTAAGCATGTACCCTATGTGTTACCGGCATGAAAATTCACACATGCGGGCACACCGATCTTCTCTACATTGTGCAAGTTAAATTACGTTTCTATCTTGTTCGGTTCTTGTGATATACATTTATTTATGTGGTGCACATTGGAGGCTTTGCTGCTAAAACAAAAATAAATAAGCGATTCCCCGATTTTTGTCAGCATGTTCCCGATGTGCTACCGGCACGAAAATGCACACACGTGGGCACACTAATCTCTTCTATATTGCAAAAGTTAAATTACATTTCTATCTGGTTTGGTTCTTGTGATATACATTTATTTATCTGGTGCACATTGGGGGCTTTGCTGCTAAAATGAAAATAAATAAGCGATTCCCCGATTTTTGTCAGCATGTTCCCAATTCGCTACCGGCACGAAAATTGACACACGTGGGCACACTAATCTCTTCTATATTGCACAAGTTAAATTACGTTTCTATCTGGTTTGTTTCTTGTGATATATATTTATTTATGTGGTGCACATTGGAGGCTTTGCTGCTAAAACGAAAATAAATAAGCAATTCCCCGATTTTTGTCAGCATGTTCCCGATGCGCTACCGGCACGAAAATTCACACACGTGGGCACACTAATCTCTTCTATATTGCACAAGTTAAATTACGTTTCTATCTGGTTTGGTTCTTGTGATATACATTTATTTATGTGGTGCACATTGGAGGCTTTGCTGCTAAAATGAAAATAAATAAATAGTTCCCTGATTTGTGTAAGCATGTTCCCGATGAGCTACCAGCATGAAAATTGACACACGAAGGCACACCGATCTACTCTACATTGTGCAATTTAAATTACATTTCTATCTTGTTCGGTTCTTGTGATATACATTTATTTATCTGGTGCACATTGGAGGCTTTGCTGCTTAAATGAAAATAAATCAGCGATTCCCCGATTTTTGTCAGCATGTTCCCAATGCGCTACCGGCACGAAAATTGACACACGTGGGCACACTAATCTTTTCTATATTGCACAAGTTAATATAACGTTTCTATCTGGTTTGGTTCTTGTGATATGCATTTATTTATGTGGTGCACATTGGAGGCTTTGCTTCTAAAGTGAAAATAAATAAATAGTTCGCTGATTTGTTTAAGCATGTTCCCAATGAGCTACCAGCATGACAATTCACACACGAGGGCACACCGATCTACTCTACATTGTGCAATTTACATTACGTTTCTATCTTGTTCGGTTCTTGTGATATACACTTATTTATCTGGTGCACATTGGAGGCTTTGCTGCTAAAACGAAAATAAATAAGCAATTCCCCGATTTTTGTCAGCATGTTCCCGATGTGCTACCGGCACGAAAATTCACACACGTGGGCACACTAATCTCTTCTATTTTGCACAATTTAAATTACGTTTCTATCTGTTTGCTTCTTGTGATATACATTTATTTATGTGGTGCACATTGGAGGCTTTGCTGCTAAAACGAAAATAAATAAACAATTCTCTGATTTTGGTCAGCATGTTCCCGATGCGCTACCGGCATAAAAATTCACACACGTGGGCACACTAATCTCTTCTATATTGCGCAAGTTAAATTACATTTCTATCTGGTTTGGTTCTTGTGATATACATTTATTTATGTGGTGCACATTGGGGGTTTTGCTGCTAAAATGAAAATAAATAAATAGTTCGCTGATTTGTTTAAGCATGTTCCCGATGAGGTACCAGCATGAAAATTCACACTCGCGGGCATACCGATCTCCCCTACATTGTGCAAGTTAAAGTACGTTTCTATCTTGTTCGGTTCTTGTGATATACATTTATTTATGTGGTGCACATTGGAGGCTTTGCTGCTAAAATGAAAATAAATAAGCGATTCCCCGATTTTTGTCAGCATGTTCCCGATGCGCTACCGGCACGAAAATGCACACACGTGGGCACACTAATCTCTTCTATATTGCACAAGTTAAATTACATTTCTATCTGGTTTGGTTCTTGTGATATACATTTATTTATCTGGTGCACATTGGGGGCTTTGCTGCTAAAATGAAAATAAATAAGCGATTCCCCGATTTTTGTCAGCATGTTCCCAATGCGCTACTGGCACGAAAATTGACACACGTGGGCACACTAATCTTTTCTATATTGCACAAGTTAATATAACGTTTCTATCTGGTTTTTTTCTTGTGATATGCATTTATTTATGTGGTGCACATTGGAGGCTTTGCTTCTAAAGTGAAAATAAATAAATAGTTCGCTGATTTGTTTAAGCATGTTCCCAATGAGCTACCAGCATGACAATTCACACACGAGGGCACACCGATCTACTCTACATTGTGCAATTTAAATTACGTTTCTATCTTGTTCGGTTCTTGTGATATACATTTATTTATGTGGTGCACATTGGAGGCTTTGCTGCTAAAACGAAAATAAATAAACAATTCTCTGATTTTGGTCAGCATGTTCCCGATGCGCTACCGGCATAAAAATTCACACACGTGGGCACACTAATCCCTTCTATATTGCACAAGTTAAATTACGTTTCTATCTGGTTTGGTTCTTGTGATATACATTTATTTATGTGGTGCACATTGGGGGTTTTGCTGCTAAAATGAAAATAAATAAATAGTTCGCTGATTTGTTTAAGCATGTTCCCGATGAGGTACCAGCATGAAAATTCACACTCGCGGGCATACCGATCTCCCCTACATTGTGCAAGTTAAATTACGTTTCTATCTTGTTCGGTTCTTGTGATATACATTTATTTATGTGGTGCACATTGGAGGCTTTGCTGCTAAAACGAAAATAAATAAGCGATTCCCCGATTTTTGTCAGCATGTTCCCGATGCGCTACCGGCACGAAAATGCACACACGTGGGCACACTAATCTCTTCTATATTGCACAACTTAAATTACATTTCTATCTGGTTTGGTTCTTGTGATATACATTTATTTATCTGGTGCACATTGGGGGCTTTGCTGCTAAAATGAAAATAAATAAGCGATTCCCCGATTTTTGTCAGCATGTTCCCAATTCGCTACCGGCACGAAAATTGACACACGTGGGCACACTAACCTCTTCTATATTGCACAAGTTAAATTACGTTTCTATCTGGTTTGCTTCTTGTGATATATATTTATTTATGTGGTGCACATTGGAGGCTTTGCTGCTAAAACGAAAATAAATAAGCAATTCCCCGATTTTTGTCAGCATGTTCCCGATGCGCTACCGGCACGAAAATTCACACACGTGGGCACACTAATCTCTTCTATACTGCACAAGTTAAATTACGTTTCTATCTGGTTTGGTTCTTGTGATATACATTTATTTATGTGGTGCACATTGGAGGCTTTGATGTGGTGCACATTGGAGGCTTTGCTGCTAAAACGAAAATAAATAAATAATTCCCTGATTTGTTTAAGCATGTTCCCAATGAGCTACCGGCATGACAATTAATACACCCGGACACACCGATCGTCTCTACGTTGTGCAATTTAAATTACGTTTCTATCTTGTTCGGTTCTTGTGATATGCATTTATTTATGTGGTGCACATTGGAGGCTTTGCTGCTAAAATGAAAATAAATAAGCAATTCCCCAATTTTTGTCAGCATGTTCCCGATGAGCTACCGGCACAAAAATTCACACACGTGGGCACACTAATCTCTTCTATTTTGCACAAGTTAAATTACGTTTCTATCTTGTTTGGTTCTTGTGATATACATTTGTTTATGTGGTGCACATTGGGGGTTTTGCTGCTAAAATGAAAATAAATAAATAGTTCGCTGATTTGTTTAAGCATGTTCCCGATGAGGTACCAGCATGAAAATTCACACTCGCGGGCATACCGATCTCCCCTACATTGTGCAAGTTAAAGTACGTTTCTATCTTGTTCGGTTCTTGTGATATACATTTATTTATCTGGTGCACATTGGGGGCTTTGCTGCTAAAATGAAAATAAATAAGCGATTCCCCGATTTTTGTCAGCATGTTCCCAATTCGCTACCGGCACGAAAATTGACACACGTGGGCACACTAACCTCTTCTATATTGCACAAGTTAAATTACGTTTCTATCTGGTTTGTTTCTTGTGATATATATTTATTTATGTGGTGCACATTGGAGGCTTTGCTGCTAAAACGAAAATAAATAAGCAATTCCCCGATTTTTGTCAGCATGTTCCCGATGCGCTACCGGCACCAAAATTCACACACGTGGGCACACTAATCTCTTCTAGTTTGCACAATTTAAATTACGTTTCTATCTGGTTTGCTTCTTGTGATATACATTTATTTATGTGGTGCACATTGGAGGCTTTGCTGCTAAAACGAAAATAAATAAACAATTCTCTGATTTTGGTCAGCATGTTCCCGATGCGCTACCGGCATAAAAATTCACACACGTGGGCACACTAATCTCTTCTATATTGCACAAGTTAAATTACGTTTCTATCTGGTTTGGTTCTTGTGATATACATTTATTTATGTGGTGCACATTGGGGGTTTTTCTGCTAAAATGAAAATAAATAAATAGTTCGCTGATTTGTTTAAGCATGTTCCCGATGAGGTACCAGCATGAAAATGCACACTCGCGGGCATACCGATCTCCCCTACATTGTGCAAGTTAAAGTACGTTTCTATCTTGTTCGGTTCTTGTGATATACATTTATTTATGTGGTGCACATTGGAGGCTTTGCTGCTAAAACGAAAATAAATAAGCAATTCCCCGATTTTTGTCAGCATGTTCCCGATGCGCTACCGGCACGAAAATTGACACACGTGGGCACACTAATCTCTTCTAGTTTGCACAATTTAAATTACGTTTCTATCTTGTTTGGTTCTTGTGATATACATTTGTTTATGGGGTGCACATTGGGGGTTTTGCTGCTAAAATGAAAATAAATAAATAGTTCGCTGATTTGTTTAAGCATGTTCCCGATGAGGTACCAGCATGAAAATTCACACTCGCGGGCATACCGATCTCCCCTACATTGTGCAAGTTAAAGTACGTTTCTATCTTGTTCGGTTCTTGTGATATACATTTATTTATGTGGTGCACATTGGAGGCTTTGCTGCTAAAATGAAAATAAATAAACGATTCCCTGATTTGTTTAAGCATGTTCTCGATGAGCTACCAGCATGAAATTCACACACGCGGGCACACCGATCTTCTCTATATTGTGCAAGTTAAATTACGTTTCTATCTTGTTCGGTTCTTGTGATATACATTTATTTATGTGGTGCACATTGGAGGCTTTGCTGCTAAAACGAAAATAAATAAGCAATTCCCCGATTTTTGTCAGCATGTTCCCGATGTGCTACCTGCACGAAAATGCACACACGTGGGCACACTAATCTCTTCTATATTGCACAAGTTAAATTACATTTCTATCTGGTTTGGTTCTTGTGATATACATTTATTTATCTGGTGCACATTGGGGGCTTTGCTGCTAAAATGAAAATAAATAAGCGATTCCCCGATTTTTGTCAGCATGTTCCCAATTCGCTACCGGCACGAAAATTGACACACGTGGGCACACTAATCTCTTCTATATTGCACAAGTTAAATTACGTTTCTATCTGGTTTGTTTCTTGTGATATATATTTATTTATGTGGTGCACATTGGAGGCTTTGCTGCTAAAACGAAAATAAATCAGCAATTCCCCGATTTTTGTCAGCATGTTCCCGATGCGCTACCGGCACGAAAATTCACACACGTGGGCACACTAATCTCTTCTATATTGCACATGTTAAATTACGTTTCTATCTGGTTTGGTTCTTGTGATATACATTTATTTATGTGGTGCACATTGGAGGCTTTGCTGCTAAAATGAAAATAAATAAATAGTTCCCTGATTTGTGTAAGCATGTTCCCGATGAGCTACCAGCATGAAAATTGACACACGAAGGCACACCGATCTACTCTACATTGTGCAATTTACATTACATTTCTATCTTGTTCGGTTCTTGTGATATACATTTATTTATCTGGTGCACATGGGAGGCTTTGCTGCTAAAACGAAAATAAATAAGCGATTCCCCGATTTTTGTCAGCATGTTCCAGATGCGCTACCGGCACGAAAATGCACACACGTGGGCACACTAATCTCTTCTATATTGCACAAGTTAAATTACATTTCTATCTGGTTTGGTTCTTGTGATATACATTTATTTATCTGGTGCACATTGGGGGCTTTGCTGCTAAAATGAAAATAAATAAGCGATTCCCCGATTTTTGTCAGCATGTTCCCAATGCGCTACCGGCACGAAAATTGACACACGTGGGCACACTAATCTTTTCTATATTGCACAAGTTAATATAACGTTTCTATCTGGTTTTTTTCTTGTGATATGCATTTATTTATGTGGTGCACATTGGAGGCTTTGCTGCTAAAGTGAAAATAAATAAATAGTTCGCTGATTTGTTTAAGCATGTTCCCAATGAGCTACCAGCATGAAAATTCACACACGAAGGCACACCGATCTACTCTACATTGTGCAATTTACATTACGTTTCTATCTTGTTCGGTTCTTGTGATATACATTTATTTATCTGGTGCACATTGGAGGCTTTGCTGCTAAAACGAAAATAAATGAGCAATTCCCCGATTTTTGTCAGCATGTTCCCGATGCGCTACCGGCACGAAAATTCACACACGTGGGCACACTAATCTCTTCTAGTTTGCACAATTTAAATTACGTTTCTATCTGGTTTGCTTCTTGTGATATACATTTATTTATGTGGTGCACATTGGAGGCTTTGCTGCTAAAACGTAAATAAATAAGCAATTCCCCGATTTTTGAAGGCATGTTCCCGATGAGCTACCGGCACGAAAATTCATACACGTGGGCACACTGATCTCTTCTATTTTGCACAATTTAAATTACGTTTCTATCTGGTTTGCTTCTTGTGATATACATTTATTTATGTGGTGCACATTGGAGGCTTTGATGTGGTGCACATTGGAGGCTTTGCTGCTAAAACGAAAATAAATAATTCCCTGATTTGTTTAAGCATGTTCCCAATGTGCTACCGGCATGACAATTAATACACCCGGACACACCGATCGTCTCTACGTTGTGCAATTTAAATTACGTTTCTATCTTGTTCGGTTCTTGTGATATGCATTTATTTATGTGGTGCACATTGGAGGCTTTGCTGCTAAAATGAAAATAAATAAGCAATTCCCCGATTTTTGTCAGCATGTTCCCGATGAGCTACCGGCACAAAAATCACACACGTGTGCACACTAATCTCTTCTATTTTGCACAAGTTAAATTACGTTTCTATCTTGTTTGGTTCTTGTGATATACATTTGTTTATGTGGTGCACATTGGGGGTTTTGCTGCTAAAATGAAAATAAATAAATAGTTCGCTGATTTGTTTAAGCATGTTCCCGATGAGGTACCAGCATGAAAATTCACACTCGCGGGCATACCGATCTCCCCTACATTGTGCAAGTTAAAGTACGTTTCTATCTTGTTCGGTTCTTGTGATATACATCTATTTATGTGGTGCACATTGGAGTCTTTGCTGCTAAAATGAAAATAAATAAACGATTCCCTGATTTGTTTAAGCATGTTCTCGATGAGCTACCAGCATGAAATTCACACACGCGGGCACACCGATCTTCTCTATATTGTGCAAGTTAAATTACGTTTCTATCTTGTTCGGTTCTTGTGATATACATTTATTTATGTGGTGCACATTGGAGGCTTTGCTGCTAAAACGAAAATAAATAAGCAATTCCCCGATTTTTGTCAGCATGTTCCCAATGCGCTACCGGCACGAAAATTGACACACGTGGGCACACTAATCTCTTCTATATTGCACAAGTTAATATAACGTTTCTATCTGGTTTTTTTCTTGTGATATGCATTTATTTATGTGGTGCACATTGGAGGCTTTGCTGCTAAAGTGAAAATAAATAAATAGTTCGCTGATTTGTTTAAGCATGTTCCCAATGAGCTACCAGCATGAGAATTCACACACGAAGGCACACCGATCTACTCTACATTGTGCAATTTACATTACGTTTCTATCTTGTTCGGTTCTTGTGATATACATTTATTTATCTGGTGCACATTGGAGGCTTTGCTGCTAAAACAAAAATAAATAAGCAATTCCCCGATTTTTGTCAGCATGTTCCCGATGCGCTACCGGCACGAAAATTCACACACGTGGGCACACTAATCTCTTCTAGTTTGCACAATTTAAATTACGTTTCTATCTGGTTTGCTTCTTGTGATATACATTTATTTATGTGGTGCACATTGGAGGCTTTGCTGCTAAAACGTAAATAAATAAGCAATTCCCCGATTTTTGAAGGCATGTTCCCGATGAGCTACCGGCACGAAAATTCATACACGTGGGCACACTGATCTCTTCTATTTTGCACAATTTAAATTACGTTTCTATCTGGTTTGGTTCTTGTGATATACATTTATTTATGTGGTGCACATTGGGGGTTTTGCTGCTAAAATGAAAATAAATAAATAGTTCGCTGATTTGTTTAAGCATTTTCTCGATGAGGTACCAGCATGAAAATTCACACTCGCGGGCATACCGATCTTCCCTACATTGTGCAAGTTACATTACGTTTCTATCTTGTTCGGTTCTTGTGATATACATTTATTTATGTGGTGCACATTGGAGGCTTTGCTGCTAAAACGAAAATAAATAAGCAATTCCCCGATTTTTGTCAGCATGTTCCCGATGAGCTACCGGCACGAAAATTGACACACGTGGGCACACTAATCTCTTCTATTTTGCACAATTTAAATTACATTTCTATCTGGTTTGCTTCTTGTGATATACATTTATTTATGTGGTGCACATTGGAGGCTTTGATGTGGTGCACATTGGAGGCTTTGCTGCTAAAACGAAAATAAATAAACAATTCTCTGATTTTGGTCAGCATGTTCCTGATGCGCTACCGGCATAAAAATTCACACACGTGGGCACACTAATCTCTTCTATATTGCACAAGTTAAATTACGTTTCTATCTGGTTTGGTTCTTGTGATATACATTTATTTATGTGGTGCACATTGGGGTTTTGCTGCTAAAATGAAAATAAATAAATAGTTCGCTGATTTGTTTAAGCATGTTCCCGATGAGGTACCGGCATGAAAATTCACACTCGCGGGCATACCGATCTCCCCTACATTGTGCAAGTTAAAGTACGTTTCTATCTTGTTCGGTTCTTGTGATATACATTTATTTATGTGGTGCACATTGGAGGCTTTGCTGCTAAAACGAAAATAAATAAGCAATTCCCCGATTTTTGTCAGCATGTTCCCGATGTGCTACCGGCACGAAAATTCACACACGTGGGCACACTAATCTGTTCTATATTGCACAAGTTAAATTACGTTTCTTTCTGGTTTGGTTCTTGTGATATACATTTATTTGTGTGGTGCACATTGGGGGCTTTGCTGCTAAAATGAAAATAAATAAATAGTTCGCTGATTTGTTTAAGCATGTTCCCGATGAGCTACCAGCATGAAAATTCACACTCGCGGGCATACCGATCTCCCCTACATTGTGCAAGTTAAATTACGTTTCTATCTTGTTCGGTTCTTGTGATATACATTTATTTATGTGGTGCACATTGGGGGCTTTGCTGCTAAAATGAAAATAAATAAATAGTTCGCTGATTTGTTTAAGCATGTTCCCGATGAGCTACCAGCATGAAAATTCACACTCGCGGGCATACCGATCTCCCCTACATTGTGCAAGTTAAATTACGTTTCTATCTTGTTCGGTTCTTGTGATATACATTTATTTATGTGGTGCACATTGGAGGCTTTGCTGCTAAAACGAAAATAAATAAGCAATTCCCTGATTTTTGTCAGCATGTTCCCGATGCGCTACCGGCACGAGAATTCACACACGTGGGCACACTAATCTCTCCTATTTTGCACAATTTAAATTACGTTTCTATCTGGTTTGCTTCTTGTGATATACATTTATTTATGTGGTGCACATTGGAGGCTTTGCTGCTAAAACGAAAATAAATAAATAGTTCGCTGATTTGTTTAAGCATGTTCCCGATGAGCTACCAGCATGAAAATACACACTCGCGGGCATACCGATCTCCCCTACATTGTGCAAGTTAAATTACGTTTCTATCTTGTTCGGTTCTTGTGATATACATTTATTTATGTGGTGCACATTGGAGGCTTTGCTGCTAAAACAAAAATAAATAAGCAATTCCCCGATTTTTGTCAGCATGTTCCCGATGCGCTACCGGCACGAAAATTCACACACGTGGGCACACTAATCTCTTCTATTTTGCACATTTTAAATTACGTTTCTATCTGGTTTGCTTCTTGTGATATACATTTATTTATGTGGTGCACATTGGAGGCTTTGCTGCTAAAACGAAAATAAATAAACAATTCTCTGATTTTGGTCCGCATGTTCCCGATGCGCTACCGGCATACAAATTCACACACGTGGGAACACCAATCTCTTCTATATTGCACAAGTTAAATTACGTTTCTATCTGGTTTGCTTCTTGTGATATACATTTATTTATGTGGTGCACATTGGAGGCTTTGCTGCTAAAACGTAAATAAATAAGCAATTCCCCGATTTTTGAAGGCATGTTCCCGATGAGCTACCGGCACGAAAATTCATACACGTGGGCACACTGATCTCTTCTATTTTGCACAATTTAAATTACGTTTCTATCTGGTTTGGTTCTTGTGATATACATTTATTTATGTGGTGCACATTGGGGGTTTTGCTGCTAAAATGAAAATAAATAAATAGTTCGCTGATTTGTTTAAGCATGTTCCCGATGAGGTACCAGCATGAAAATTCACACTCGCGGGCATACCGATCTCCCATACATTGTGCAAGTTAAATTACGTTTCTATCTTGTTCGGTTCTTGTGATATACATTTATTTATGTGGTGCACATTGGAGGCTTTGCTGCTAAAACGAAAATAAATAAGCGATTCCCCGATTTTTGTCAGCATGTTCCCGATGCGCTACCGGCACGAAAATTCACACACGTGGGCACACTAATCTCTTCTATTTTGCACATTTTAAATTACGTTTCTATCTGGTTTGCTTCTTGTGATATACATTTATTTATGTGGTGCACATTGGAGGCTTTGCTGCTAAAACGAAAATAAATAAACAATTCTCTGATTTTGGTCCGCATGTTCCCGATGCGCTACCGGCATACAAATTCACACACGTGGGAACACCAATCTCTTCTATATTGCACAAGTTAAATTACGTTTCTATCTGGTTTGCTTCTTGTGATATACATTTATTTATGTGGTGCACATTGGAGGCTTTGCTGCTAAAACGTAAATAAATAAGCGATTCCCCGATTTTTGTCAGCATGTTCCCAATTCGCTACCGGCACGAAAATTGACACACGTGGGCACACTAATCTCTTCTATATTGCACAAGTTAAATTACGTTTCTATCTGGTTTGTTTCTTGTGATATATATTTATTTATGTGGTGCACATTGGAGGGTTTGCTGCTAAAACGAAAATAAATAAGCGATTCCCCGATTTTTGTCAGCATGTTCCCGATGTGCTACCGGCACGAAAATGCACACACGTGGGCACACTAATCTCTTCTATATTGCACAAGTTAAATTACATTTCTATCTGGTTTGGTTCTTGTGATATACATTTATTTATCTGGTGCACATTGGAGGCTTTGCTGCTAAAAGGTAAATAAATAAGCAATTCCCCGATTTTTGAAGGCATGTTCCCGATGAGCTACCGGCACGAAAATTCATACACGTGGGCACACTGATCTCTTCTATTTTGCACAATTTAAATTACGTTTCTATCTGGTTTGCTTCTTGTGATATACATTTATTTATGTGGTGCACATTGGAGGCTTTGATGTGGTGCACATTGGAGGCTTTGCTGCTAAAACGAAAATAAATAAATAATTCCCTGATTTGTTTAAGCATGTTCCCAATGAGGTACCAGCATGAAAATTCACACTCGCGGGCATACCGATCTCCCATACATTGTGCAAGTTAAATTACGTTTCTATCTTGTTCGGTTCTTGTGATATACATTTATTTATGTGGTGCACATTGGAGGCTTTGCTGCTAAAACGAAAATAAATAAGCGATTCCCCGATTTTTGTCAGCATGTTCCCGATGCGCTACCGGCACGAAAATGCACACACGTGGGCACACTAATCTCTTCTATATTGCACAACTTAAATTACATTTCTATCTGGTTTGGTTCTTGTGATATACATTTATTTATCTGGTGCACATTGGGGGCTTTGCTGCTAAAATGAAAATAAATAAGCGATTCCCCGATTTATGTCAGCATGTTCCCAATTCGCTACCGGCACGAAAATTGACACACGTGGGCACACTAATCTCTTCTATATTGCACAAGTTAAATTATGTTTCTATCTGGTTTGTTTCTTGTGATATATATTTATTTATGTGGTGCACATTGGAGGCTTTGCTGCTAAAACGAAAATAAATAAGCAATTCCCCGATTTTTGTCAGCATGTTCCCGATGCGCTACCGGCACGAAAATTCACACACGTGGGCACACTAATCTCTTCTATATTGCACAAGTTAAATTACGTTTCTATCTGGTTTGGTTCTTGTGATATACATTTATTTATGTGGTGCACATTGGAGGCTTTGCTGCTAAAATGAAAATAAATAAATAGTTCCCTGATTTGTGTAAGCATGTTCCCGATGAGCTACCGGCACGAAAATTCATACACGTGGGCACACTGATCTCTTCTATTTTGCACAATTTAAATTACGTTTCTATCTGGTTTGCTTCTTGTGATATACATTTATTTATGTGGTGCACATTGGAGGCTTTGATGTGGTGCACATTGGAGGCTTTGCTGCTAAAACGAAAATAAATAAATAATTCCCTGATTTGTTTAAGCATGTTCCCAATGAGCTACCGGCATGACAATTAATACACCCGGACACACCGATCGTCTCTACGTTGTGCAATTTAAATTACGTTTCTATCTTGTTCGGTTCTTGTGATATGCATTTATTTATGTGGTGCACATTGGAGGCTTTGCTGCTAAAATGAAAATAAATAAGCAATTCCCCGATTTTTGTCAGCATGTTCCCGATGAGCTACCGGCACAAAAATTCACACACGTGGGCACACTAATCTCTTCTATTTTGCACAAGTTAAATTACGTTTCTATCTTGTTTGGTTCTTGTGATATACATTTGTTTATGTGGTGCACATTGGGGGTTTTGCTGCTAAAATGAAAATAAATAAATAGTTCGCTGATTTGTTTAAGCATGTTCCCGATGAGGTACCAGCATGAAAATTCACACTCGCGGGCATACCGATCTCCCCTACATTGTGCAAGTTAAAGTACGTTTCTATCTTGTTCGGTTCTTGTGATATACATTTATTTATCTGGTGCACATTGGGGGCTTTGCTGCTAAAATGAAAATAAATAAGCGATTCCCCGATTTTTGTCAGCATGTTCCCAATTCGCTACCGGCACGAAAATTGACACACGTGGGCACACTAACCTCTTCTATATTGCACAAGTTAAATTACGTTTCTATCTGGTTTGTTTCTTGTGATATATATTTATTTATGTGGTGCACATTGGAGGCTTTGCTGCTAAAACGAAAATAAATAAGCAATTCCCCGATTTTTGTCAGCATGTTCCCGATGCGCTACCGGCACCAAAATTCACACACGTGGGCACACTAATCTCTTCTAGTTTGCACAATTTAAATTACGTTTCTATCTGGTTTGCTTCTTGTGATATACATTTATTTATGTGGTGCACATTGGAGGCTTTGCTGCTAAAACGAAAATAAATAAACAATTCTCTGATTTTGGTCAGCATGTTCCCGATGCGCTACCGGCATAAAAATTCACACACGTGGGCACACTAATCTCTTCTATATTGCACAAGTTAAATTACGTTTCTATCTGGTTTGGTTCTTGTGATATACATTTATTTATGTGGTGCACATTGGGGGTTTTGCTGCTAAAATGAAAATAAATAAATAGTTCGCTGATTTGTTTAAGCATGTTCCCAATGAGCTACCAGCATGAGAATTCACACACGAAGGCACACCGATCTACTCTACATTGTGCAATTTACATTACGTTTCTATCTTGTTCGGTTCTTGTGATATACATTTATTTATGTGGTGCACATTGGAGGCTTTGCTGCTAAAACGAAAATAAATAAACAATTCTCTGATTTTGGTCAGCATGTTCCTGATGCGCTACCGGCATAAAAATTCACACACGTGGGCACACTAATCTCTTCTATATTGCACAAGTTAAATTACGTTTCTTTCTGGTTTGGTTCTTGTGATATACATTTATTTGTGTGGTGCACATTGGGGGCTTTGCTGCTAAAATGAAAATAAATAAATAGTTCGCTGATTTGTTTAAGCATGTTCCCGATGAGCTACCAGCATGAAAATTCACACTCGCGGGCATACCGATCTCCCCTACATTGTGCAAGTTAAATTACGTTTCTATCTTGTTCGGTTCTTGTGATATACATTTATTTATGTGGTGCACATTGGGGGCTTTGCTGCTAAAATGAAAATAAATAAATAGTTCGCTGATTTGTTTAAGCATGTTCCCGATGAGCTACCAGCATGAAAATTCACACTCGCGGGCATACCGATCTCCCCTACATTGTGCAAGTTAAATTACGTTTCTATCTTGTTCGGTTCTTGTGATATACATTTATTTATGTGGTGCACATTGGAGGCTTTGCTGCTAAAACGAAAATAAATAAGCAATTCCCTGATTTTTGTCAGCATGTTCCCGATGCGCTACCGGCACGAGAATTCACACACGTGGGCACACTAATCTCTTCTATTTTGCACATTTTAAATTACGTTTCTATCTGGTTTGCTTCTTGTGATATACATTTATTTATGTGGTGCACATTGGAGGCTTTGCTGCTAAAACGAAAATAAATAAACAATTCTCTGATTTTGGTCCGCATGTTCCCGATGCGCTACCGGCATACAAATTCACACACGTGGGAACACCAATCTCTTCTATATTGCACAAGTTAAATTACGTTTCTATCTGGTTTGCTTCTTGTGATATACATTTATTTATGTGGTGCACATTGGAGGCTTTGCTGCTAAAACGTAAATAAATAAGCAATTCCCCGATTTTTGAAGGCATGTTCCCGATGAGCTACCGGCACGAAAATTCATACACGTGGGCACACTGATCTCTTCTATTTTGCACAATTTAAATTACGTTTCTATCTGGTTTGGTTCTTGTGATATACATTTATTTATGTGGTGCACATTGGGGGTTTTGCTGCTAAAATGAAAATAAATAAATAGTTCGCTGATTTGTTTAAGCATGTTCCCGATGAGGTACCAGCATGAAAATTCACACTCGCGGGCATACCGATCTCCCATACATTGTGCAAGTTAAATTACGTTTCTATCTTGTTCGGTTCTTGTGATATACATTTATTTATGTGGTGCACATTGGAGGCTTTGCTGCTAAAACGAAAATAAATAAGCGATTCCCCGATTTTTGTCAGCATGTTCCCGATGCGCTACCGGCACGAAAATGCACACACGTGGGCACACTAATCTCTTCTATATTGCACAACTTAAATTACATTTCTATCTGGTTTGGTTCTTGTGATATACATTTATTTATCTGGTGCACATTGGGGGCTTTGCTGCTAAAATGAAAATAAATAAGCGATTCCCCGATTTTTGTCAGCATGTTCCCAATTCGCTACCGGCACGAAAATTGACACACGTGGGCACACTAATCTCTTCTATATTGCACAAGTTAAATTACGTTTCTATCTGGTTTGTTTCTTGTGATATATATTTATTTATGTGGTGCACATTGGAGGCTTTGCTGCTAAAACGAAAATAAATAAGCAATTCCCCGATTTTTGTCAGCATGTTCCCGATGCGCTACCGGCACGAAAATTCACACACGTGGGCACACTAATCTCTTCTATATTGCACAAGTTAAATTACGTTTCTATCTGGTTTGGTTCTTGTGATATACATTTATTTATGTGGTGCACATTGGAGGCTTTGCTGCTAAAATGAAAATAAATAAATAGTTCCCTGATTTGTGTAAGCATGTTCCCGATGAGCTACCAGCATGAAAATTGACACTCGCGGGCATACCGATCTCCCCTACATTGTGCAAGTTAAATTACGTTTCTATCTTGTTCGGTTCTTGTGATATACATTTATTTATGTGGTGCACATTGGAGGGTTTGCTGCTAAAACGAAAATAAATAAGCGATTCCCCGATTTTTGTCAGCATGTTCCCGATGTGCTACCGGCACGAAAATGCACACACGTGGGCACACTAATCTCTTCTATATTGCACAAGTTAAATTACATTTCTATCTGGTTTGGTTCTTGTGATATACATTTATTTATCTGGTGCACATTGGAGGCTTTGCTGCTAAAAGGTAAATAAATAAGCAATTCCCCGATTTTTGAAGGCATGTTCCCGATGAGCTACCGGCACGAAAATTCATACACGTGGGCACACTGATCTCTTCTATTTTGCACAATTTAAATTACGTTTCTATCTGGTTTGCTTCTTGTGATATACATTTATTTATGTGGTGCACATTGGAGGCTTTGATGTGGTGCACATTGGAGGCTTTGCTGCTAAAACGAAAATAAATAAATAATTCCCTGATTTGTTTAAGCATGTTCCCAATGAGCTACCGGCATGACAATTAATACACCCGGACACACCGATCGTCTCTACGTTGTGCAATTTAAATTACGTTTCTATCTTGTTCGGTTCTTGTGATATGCATTTATTTATGTGGTGCACATTGGAGGCTTTGCTGCTAAAATGAAAATAAATAAGCAATTCCCCGATTTTTGTCAGCATGTTCCCGATGAGCTACCGGCACAAAAATTCACACACGTGGGCACACTAATCTCTTCTATTTTGCACAAGTTAAATTACGTTTCTATCTTGTTTGGTTCTTGTGATATACATTTGTTTATGTGGTGCACATTGGGGGTTTTGCTGCTAAAATGAAAATAAATAAATAGTTCGCTGATTTGTTTAAGCATGTTCCCGATGAGGTACCAGCATGAAAATTCACACTCGCGGGCATACCGATCTCCCCTACATTGTGCAAGTTAAAGTACGTTTCTATCTTGTTCGGTTCTTGTGATATACATTTATTTATCTGGTGCACATTGGGGGCTTTGCTGCTAAAATGAAAATAAATAAGCGATTCCCCGATTTTTGTCAGCATGTTCCCAATTCGCTACCGGCACGAAAATTGACACACGTGGGCACACTAACCTCTTCTATATTGCACAAGTTAAATTATGTTTCTATCTGGTTTGTTTCTTGTGATATATATTTATTTATGTGGTGCACATTGGAGGCTTTGCTGCTAAAACGAAAATAAATAAGCAATTCCCTGATTTTTGTCAGCATGTTCCCGATGCGCTACCGGCACCAAAATTCACACACGTGGGCACACTAATCTCTTCTAGTTTGCACAATTTAAATTACGTTTCTATCTGGTTTGCTTCTTGTGATATACATTTATTTATGTGGTGCACATTGGAGGCTTTGCTGCTAAAACGAAAATAAATAAACAATTCTCTGATTTTGGTCAGCATGTTCCCGATGCGCTACCGGCATAAAAATTCACACACGTGGGCACACTAATCTCTTCTATATTGCACAAGTTAAATTACGTTTCTATCTGGTTTGGTTCTTGTGATATACATTTATTTATGTGGTGCACATTGGGGGTTTTGCTGCTAAAATGAAAATAAATAAATAGTTCGCTGATTTGTTTAAGCATGTTCCCGATGAGGTACCAGCATGAAAATGCACACTCGCGGGCATACCGATCTCCCCTACATTGTGCAAGTTAAAGTACGTTTCTATCTTGTTCGGTTCTTGTGATATACATTTATTTATGTGGTGCACATTGGAGGCTTTGCTGCTAAAACGAAAATAAATAAGCAATTCCCCGATTTTTGTCAGCATGTTCCCGATGAGCTACCGGCACGAAAATTCACACACGTGGGCACACTAATCTCTTCTATTTTGCACAATTTAAATTACGTTTCTATCTGGTTTGCTTCTTGTGATATACATTTATTTATGTGGTGCACATTGGAGGCTTTGCTGCTAAAACGAAAATAAATAAGCAATTCCCCGATTTTTGTCAGCATGTTCCCAATGCGCTACCGGCACGAAAATTGACACACGTGGGCACACTAATCTCTTCTATATTGCACAAGTTAATATAACGTTTCTATCTGGTTTTTTTCTTGTGATATGCATTTATTTATGTGGTGCACATTGGAGGCTTTGCTGCTAAAGTGAAAATAAATAAATAGTTCGCTGATTTGTTTAAGCATGTTCCCAATGAGCTACCAGCATGAGAATTCACACACGAAGGCACACCGATCTACTCTACATTGTGCAATTTACATTACGTTTCTATCTTGTTCGGTTCTTGTGATATACATTTATTTATCTGGTGCACATTGGAGGCTTTGCTGCTAAAACAAAAATAAATAAGCAATTCCCCGATTTTTGTCAGCATGTTCCCGATGCGCTACCGGCACGAAAATTCACACACGTGGGCACACTAATCTCTTCTAGTTTGCACAATTTAAATTACGTTTCTATCTGGTTTGCTTCTTGTGATATACATTTATTTATGTGGTGCACATTGGAGGCTTTGCTGCTAAAACGTAAATAAATAAGCAATTCCCCGATTTTTGAAGGCATGTTCCCGATGAGCTACCGGCACGAAAATTCATACACGTGGGCACACTGATCTCTTCTATTTTGCACAATTTAAATTACGTTTCTATCTGGTTTGGTTCTTGTGATATACATTTATTTATGTGGTGCACATTGGAGGCTTTGCTGCTAAAACGAAAATAAATAAACAATTCTCTGATTTTGGTCAGCATGTTCCTGATGCGCTACCGGCATAAAAATTCACACACGTGGGCACACTAATCTCTTCTATATTGCACAAGTTAAATTACGTTTCTATCTGGTTTGGTTCTTGTGATATACATTTATTTATGTGGTGCACATTGGAGGTTTTGCTGCTAAAACGAAAATAAATGAGCAATTCCCCTATTTTTGTCAGCATGTTCCCGATGAGCTACCGGCACAAAAATTCACACACGTGGGCACACTAATCTCTTCTATTTTGCACAAGTTAAATTACGTTTCTATCTTGTTTGGTTCTTGTGATATACATTTGTTTATGTGGTGCACATTGGGGGTTTTGCTGCTAAAATGAAAATAAATAAATAGTTCGCTGATTTGTTTAAGCATGTTCCCGATGAGGTACCAGCATGAAAATTCACACTCGCGGGCATACCGATCTCCCCTACATTGTGCAAGTTAAAGTACGTTTCTATCTTGTTCGGTTCTTGTGATATACATTTATTTATCTGGTGCACATTGGGGGCTTTGCTGCTAAAATGAAAATAAATAAGCGATTCCCCGATTTTTGTCAGCATGTTCCCAATTCGCTACCGGCACGAAAATTGACACACGTGGGCACACTAACCTCTTCTATATTGCACAAGTTAAATTACGTTTCTATCTGGTTTGTTTCTTGTGATATATATTTATTTATGTGGTGCACATTGGAGGCTTTGCTGCTAAAACGAAAATAAATAAGCAATTCCCCGATTTTTGTCAGCATGTTCCCGATGTGCTACCGGCACGAAAATTCACACACGTGGGCACACTAATCTGTTCTATATTGCACAAGTTAAATTACGTTTCTTTCTGGTTTGGTTCTTGTGATATACATTTATTTATGTGGTGCACATTGGAGGCTTTGCTGCTAAAATGAAAATAAATAAATAGTTCGCTGATTTGTTTAAGCATGTTCCCGATGAGCTACCAGCATGAAAATTCACACTCGTGGGCATACTGATCTCTCCTACATTGTGCAAGTTAAATTACGTTTCTATCTTGTTCGGTTCTTGTGATATACATTTATTTATGTGGTGCACATTGGGGGCTTTGCTGCTAAAATGAAAATAAATAAATAGTTCGCTGATTTGTTTAAGCATGTTCCCGATGAGCTACCAGCATGAAAATTCACACTCGCGGGCATACCGATCTCCCCTACATTGTGCAAGTTAAATTACGTTTCTATCTTGTTCGGTTCTTGTGATATACATTTATTTATGTGGTGCACATTGGAGGCTTTGCTGCTAAAACGAAAATAAATAAGCAATTCCCTGATTTTTGTCAGCATGTTCCCGATGCGCTACCGGCACGAGAATTCACACACGTGGGCACACTAATCTCTCCTATTTTGCACAATTTAAATTACGTTTCTATCTGGTTTGCTTCTTGTGATATACATTTATTTATGTGGTGCACATTGGAGGCTTTGCTGCTAAAACGAAAATAAATAAATAGTTCGCTGATTTGTTTAAGCATGTTCCCGATGAGCTACCAGCATGAAAATACACACTCGCGGGCATACCGATCTCCCCTACATTGTGCAAGTTAAATTACGTTTCTATCTTGTTCGGTTCTTGTGATATACATTTATTTATGTGGTGCACATTGGAGGCTTTGCTGCTAAAACAAAAATAAATAAGCAATTCCCCGATTTTTGTCAGCATGTTCCCGATGCGCTACCGGCACGAAAATTCACACACGTGGGCACACTAATCTCTTCTATTTTGCACATTTTAAATTACGTTTCTATCTGGTTTGCTTCTTGTGATATACATTTATTTATGTGGTGCACATTGGAGGCTTTGCTGCTAAAACGAAAATAAATAAACAATTCTCTGATTTTGGTCCGCATGTTCCCGATGCGCTACCGGCATACAAATTCACACACGTGGGAACACCAATCTCTTCTATATTGCACAAGTTAAATTACGTTTCTATCTGGTTTGCTTCTTGTGATATACATTTATTTATGTGGTGCACATTGGAGGCTTTGCTGCTAAAACGTAAATAAATAAGCAATTCCCCGATTTTTGAAGGCATGTTCCCGATGAGCTACCGGCACGAAAATTCATACACGTGGGCACACTGATCTCTTCTATTTTGCACAATTTAAATTACGTTTCTATCTGGTTTGGTTCTTGTGATATACATTTATTTATGTGGTGCACATTGGGGGTTTTGCTGCTAAAATGAAAATAAATAAATAGTTCGCTGATTTGTTTAAGCATGTTCCCGATGAGGTACCAGCATGAAAATTCACACTCGCGGGCATACCGATCTCCCATACATTGTGCAAGTTAAATTACGTTTCTATCTTGTTCGGTTCTTGTGATATACATTTATTTATGTGGTGCACATTGGAGGCTTTGCTGCTTAAACGAAAATAAATAAGCGATTCCCCGATTTTTGTCAGCATGTTCCCGATGCGCTACCGGCACGAAAATGCACACACGTGGGCACACTAATCTCTTCTATATTGCACAACTTAAATTACATTTCTATCTGGTTTGGTTCTTGTGATATACATTTATTTATCTGGTGCACATTGGGGGCTTTGCTGCTAAAATGAAAATAAATAAGCGATTCCCCGATTTTTGTCAGCATGTTCCCAATTCGCTACCGGCACGAAAATTGACACACGTGGGCACACTAATCTCTTCTATATTGCACAAGTTAAATTACGTTTCTATCTGGTTTGTTTCTTGTGATATATATTTATTTATGTGGTGCACATTGGAGGCTTTGCTGCTAAAACGAAAATAAATAAGCAATTCCCCGATTTTTGTCAGCATGTTCCCGATGCGCTACCGGCACGAAAATTCACACACGTGGGCACACTAATCTCTTCTATATTGCACAAGTTAAATTACGTTTCTATCTGGTTTGGTTCTTGTGATATACATTTATTTATGTGGTGCACATTGGAGGCTTTGCTGCTAAAATGAAAATAAATAAATAGTTCCCTGATTTGTGTAAGCATGTTCCCGATGAGCTACCAGCATGAAAATTGACACTCGCGGGCATACCGATCTCCCCTACATTGTGCAAGTTAAATTACGTTTCTATCTTGTTCGGTTCTTGTAATATACATTTATTTATGTGGTGCACATTGGAGGGTTTGCTGCTAAAACGAAAATAAATAAGCGATTCCCCGATTTTTGTCAGCATGTTCCCGATGTGCTACCGGCACGAAAATGCACACACGTGGGCACACTAATCTCTTCTATATTGCACAAGTTAAATTACATTTCTATCTGGTTTGGTTCTTGTGATATACATTTATTTATCTGGTGCACATTGGAGGCTTTGCTGCTAAAAGGTAAATAAATAAGCAATTCCCCGATTTTTGAAGGCATGTTCCCGATGAGCTACCGGCACGAAAATTCATACACGTGGGCACACTGATCTCTTCTATTTTGCACAATTTAAATTACGTTTCTATCTGGTTTGCTTCTTGTGATATACATTTATTTATGTGGTGCACATTGGAGGCTTTGATGTGGTGCACATTGGAGGCTTTGCTGCTAAAACGAAAATAAATAAATAATTCCCTGATTTGTTTAAGCATGTTCCCAATGAGCTACCGGCATGACAATTAATACACCCGGACACACCGATCGTCTCTACGTTGTGCAATTTAAATTACGTTTCTATCTTGTTCGGTTCTTGTGATATGCATTTATTTATGTGGTGCACATTGGAGGCTTTGCTGCTAAAATGAAAATAAATAAGCAATTCCCGATTTTTGTCAGCATGTTCCCGATGGCATGGAAATTCACACACGTGGGCACACTAATCTCTTCTAGTTTGCACAATTTAAATTACGTTTCTATCTGGTTTGGTTCTTGTGATATACATTTATTTATGTGGTGCACATTGGGGGTTTTGCTGCTAAAATGAAAATAAATAAATAGTTCGCTGATTTGTTTAAGCATGTTCCCGATGAGGTACCAGCATGAAAATGCACACTCGCGGGCATACCGATCTCCCCTACATTGTGCAAGTTAAAGTACGTTTCTATCTTGTTCGGTTCTTGTGATATACATTTATTTATGTGGTGCACATTGGAGGCTTTGCTGCTAAAACGAAAATAAATAAGCAATTCCCCGATTTTTGTCAGCATGTTCCCGATGAGCTACCGGCACGAAAATTCACACACGTGGGCACACTAATCTCTTCTATTTTGCACAATTTAAATTACGTTTCTATCTGGTTTGCTTCTTGTGATATACATTTATTTATGTGGTGCACATTGGAGGCTTTGCTGCTAAAACGAAAATAAATAAGCAATTCCCCGATTTTTGTCAGCATGTTCCCAATGCGCTACCGGCACGAAAATTGACACACGTGGGCACACTAATCTCTTCTATATTGCACAAGTTAATATAACGTTTCTATCTGGTTTTTTTCTTGTGATATGCATTTATTTATGTGGTGCACATTGGAGGCTTTGCTGCTAAAGTGAAAATAAATAAATAGTTCGCTGATTTGTTTAAGCATGTTCCCAATGAGCTACCAGCATGAGAATTCACACACGAAGGCACACCGATCTACTCTACATTGTGCAATTTACATTACGTTTCTATCTTGTTCGGTTCTTGTGATATACATTTATTTATCTGGTGCACATTGGAGGCTTTGCTGCTAAAACAAAAATAAATAAGCAATTCCCCGATTTTTGTCAGCATGTTCCCGATGCGCTACCGGCACGAAAATTCACACACGTGGGCACACTAATCTCTTCTAGTTTGCACAATTTAAATTACGTTTCTATCTGGTTTGCTTCTTGTGATATACATTTATTTATGTGGTGCACATTGGAGGCTTTGCTGCTAAAACGTAAATAAATAAGCAATTCCCTGATTTTTGAAGGCATGTTCCCGATGAGCTACCGGCACGAAAATTCATACACGTGGGCACACTGATCTCTTCTATTTTGCACAATTTAAATTACGTTTCTATCTGGTTTGGTTCTTGTGATATACATTTATTTATGTGGTGCACATTGGGGGTTTTGCTGCTAAAATGAAAATAAATAAATAGTTCGCTGATTTGTTTAAGCATTTTCTCGATGAGGTACCAGCATGAAAATTCACACTCGCGGGCATACCGATCTTCCCTACATTGTGCAAGTTACATTACGTTTCTATCTTGTTCGGTTCTTGTGATATACATTTATTTATGTGGTGCACATTGGAGGCTTTGCTGCTAAAACGAAAATAAATAAGCAATTCCCTGATTTTTGTCAGCATGTTCCCGATGAGCTACCGGCACGAAAATTCACACACGTGGGCACACTAATCTCTTCTATTTTGCACAATTTAAATTACATTTCTATCTGGTTTGCTTCTTGTGATATACATTTATTTATGTGGTGCACATTGGAGGCTTTGATGTGGTGCACATTGGAGGCTTTGCTGCTAAAACGAAAATAAATAAATAGTTCGCTGATTTGTTTAAGCATGTTCCCGATGAGCTACCAGCATGAAAATACACACTCGCGGGCATACCGATCTCCCCTACATTGTGCAAGTTAAATTACGTTTCTATCTTGTTCGGTTCTTGTGATATACATTTATTTATGTGGTGCACATTGGAGGCTTTGCTGCTAAAACAAAAATAAATAAGCAATTCCCCGATTTTTGTCAGCATGTTCCCGATGCGCTACCGGCACGAAAATTCACACACGTGGGCACACTAATCTCTTCTATTTTGCACATTTTAAATTACGTTTCTATCTGGTTTGCTTCTTGTGATATACATTTATTTATGTGGTGCACATTGGAGGCTTTGCTGCTAAAACGAAAATAAATAAACAATTCTCTGATTTTGGTCCGCATGTTCCCGATGCGCTACCGGCATACAAATTCACACACGTGGGAACACCAATCTCTTCTATATTGCACAAGTTAAATTACGTTTCTATCTGGTTTGCTTCTTGTGATATACATTTATTTATGTGGTGCACATTGGAGGCTTTGCTGCTAAAACGTAAATAAATAAGCAATTCCCCGATTTTTGAAGGCATGTTCCCGATGAGCTACCGGCACGAAAATTCATACACGTGGGCACACTGATCTCTTCTATTTTGCACAATTTAAATTACGTTTCTATCTGGTTTGGTTCTTGTGATATACATTTATTTATGTGGTGCACATTGGGGGTTTTGCTGCTAAAATGAAAATAAATAAATAGTTCGCTGATTTGTTTAAGCATGTTCCCGATGAGGTACCAGCATGAAAATTCACACTCGCGGGCATACCGATCTCCCTACATTGTGCAAGTTAAATTACGTTTCTATCTTGTTCGGTTCTTGTGATATACATTTATTTATGTGGTGCACATTGGAGGCTTTGCTGCTAAAACGAAAATAAATAAGCGATTCCCCGATTTTTGTCAGCATGTTCCCGATGCGCTACCGGCACGAAAATGCACACACGTGGGCACACTAATCTCTTCTATATTGCACAACTTAAATTACATTTCTATCTGGTTTGGTTCTTGTGATATACATTTATTTATCTGGTGCACATTGGGGGCTTTGCTGCTAAAATGAAAATAAATAAGCGATTCCCCGATTTTTGTCAGCATGTTCCCGATGAGCTACCGGCACGAACATTCATACACGTGGGCACACTGATCTCTTCTATTTTGCACAATTTAAATTACGTTTCTATCTGGTTTGCTTCTTGTGATATACATTTGTTTATGTGGTGCACATTGGGGGTTTGCTGCTAAAATGAAAATAAATAAATAGTTCGCTGATTTGTTTAAGCATGTTCCCGATGAGGTACCAGCATGAAAATTCACACTCGCGGGCATACCGATCTCCCCTACATTGTGCAAGGTTAAAGTACGTTTCTATCTTGTTCGGTTCTTGTGATATACATTTATTTATCTGGTGCACATTGGAGGCTTTGCTGCTAAAACGAAAATAAATAAATTCCCCGATTTGTTTAAGCATGTTCCCGATGAGCTACCGGCACGAAAATTCATACACGTGGGCACACTGATCTCTTCTATTTTGCACAATTTAAATTACGTTTCTATCTGGTTTGCTTCTTGTGATATACATTTATTTATGTGGTGCACATTGGAGGCTTTGATGTGGTGCACATTGGAGGCTTTGCTGCTAAAACGAAAATAAATAAATAATTCCCTGATTTGTGTAAGCATGTTCCCGATGAGCTACCAGCATGAAAATTGACACTCGCGGGCATACCGATCTCCCCTACATTGTGCAAGTTAAATTACGTTTCTATCTTGTTCGGTTCTTGTGATATACATTTATTTATGTGGTGCACATTGGAGGCTTTGCTGCTAAAACGAAAATAAATAAGCGATTCCCCGATTTTTGTCAGCATGTTCCCGATGTGCTACCGGCACGAAAATTCATACACGTGGGCACACTGATCTCTTCTATTTTGCACAATTTAAATTACGTTTCTATCTGGTTTGCTTCTTGTGATATACATTTGTTTATGTGGTGCACATTGGGGGTTTGCTGCTAAAATGAAAATAAATAAATAGTTCGCTGATTTGTTTAAGCATGTTCCCGATGAGGTACCAGCATGAAAATTCACACTCGCGGGCATACCGATCTCCCCTACATTGTGCAAGGTTAAAGTACGTTTCTATCTTGTTCGGTTCTTGTGATATACATTTATTTATGTGGTGCACATTGGAGGCTTTGCTGCTAAAACGAAAATAAATAAGCAATTCCCCGATTTTTGTCAGCATGTTCCCGATGCGCTACCGGCACGAAAATTCACACACATGGGCACACTAATCTCTTCTAGTTTGCACAATTTAAATTACGTTTCTATCTTGTTTGGTTCTTGTGATATACATTTGTTTATGGGGTGCACATTGGGGGTTTTGCTGCTAAAATGAAAATAAATAAATAGTTCGCTGATTTGTTTAAGCATGTTCCCGATGAGGTACCAGCATGAAAATTCACACTCGCGGGCATACCGATCTCCCCTACATTGTGCAAGTTAAAGTACGTTTCTATCTTGTTCGGTTCTTGTGATATACATTTATTTATGTGGTGCACATTGGAGGCTTTGCTGCTAAAATGAAAATAAATAAGCGATTCCCCGATTTGTTGTAAGCATGTTCCCGATGAGCTACCGGCACGAAAATTCATACACGTGGGCACACTGATCTCTTCTATTTTGCACAATTTAAATTACGTTTCTATCTGGTTTGCTTCTTGTGATATACATTTATTTATGTGGTGCACATTGGAGGCTTTGATGTGGTGCACATTGGAGGCTTTGCTGCTAAAACGAAAATAAATAAATAATTCCCTGATTTGTTTAAGCATGTTCCCAATGAGCTACCGGCATGACAATTAATACACCCGGACACACCGATCGTCTCTACGTTGTGCAATTTACATTACGTTTCTATCTTGTTCGGTTCTTGTGATATGCATTTATTTATGTGGTGCACATTGGAGGCTTTGCTGCTAAAACGAAAATAAATGAGCAATTCCCCTATTTTTGTCAGCATGTTCCCGATGAGCTACCGGCACAAAAATTCACACACGTGGGCACACTAATCTCTTCTATTTTGCACAAGTTAAATTACGTTTCTATCTTGTTTGGTTCTTGTGATATACATTTGTTTATGTGGTGCACATTGGGGGTTTTGCTGCTAAAATGAAAATAAATAAATAGTTCGCTGATTTGTTTAAGCATGTTCCCGATGAGGTACCAGCATGAAAATTCACACTCGCGGGCATACCGATCTCCCCTACATTGTGCAAGTTAAAGTACGTTTCTATCTTGTTCGGTTCTTGTGATATACATTTATTTATCTGGTGCACATTGGGGGCTTTGCTGCTAAAATGAAAATAAATAAGCGATTCCCCGATTTTTGTCAGCATGTTCCCAATTCGCTACCGGCACGAAAATTGACACACGTGGGCACACTAACCTCTTCTATATTGCACAAGTTAAATTACGTTTCTATCTGGTTTGTTTCTTGTGATATATATTTATTTATGTGGTGCACATTGGAGGCTTTGCTGCTAAAACGAAAATAAATAAGCAATTCCCCGATTTTTGTCAGCATGTTCCCGATGCGCTACCGGCACCAAAATTCACACACGTGGGCACACTAATCTCTTCTAGTTTGCACAATTTAAATTACGTTTCTATCTGGTTTGCTTCTTGTGATATACATTTATTTATGTGGTGCACATTGGAGGCTTTGCTGCTAAAACGAAAATAAATAAACAATTCTCTGATTTTGGTCAGCATGTTCCCGATGCGCTACCGGCATAAAAATTCACACACGTGGGCACACTAATCTCTTCTATATTGCACAAGTTAAATTACGTTTCTATCTGGTTTGGTTCTTGTGATATACATTTATTTATGTGGTGCACATTGGGGGTTTTGCTGCTAAAATGAAAATAAATAAATAGTTCGCTGATTTGTTTAAGCATGTTCCCGATGAGGTACCAGCATGAAAATGCACACTCGCGGGCATACCGATCTCCCCTACATTGTGCAAGTTAAAGTACGTTTCTATCTTGTTCGGTTCTTGTGATATACATTTATTTATGTGGTGCACATTGGAGGCTTTGCTGCTAAAACGAAAATAAATAAGCAATTCCCCGATTTTTGTCAGCATGTTCCCGATGAGCTACCGGCACGAAAATTCACACACGTGGGCACACTAATCTCTTCTATTTTGCACAATTTAAATTACGTTTCTATCTGGTTTGCTTCTTGTGATATACATTTATTTATGTGGTGCACATTGGAGGCTTTGCTGCTAAAACGAAAATAAATAAATAGTTCGCTGATTTGTTTAAGCATGTTCCCAATGAGCTACCAGTATGAAAATACACACTCTCGGGCATACCGATCTCCCCTACATTGTGCAAGTTAAATTACGTTTCTATCTTGTTCGGTTCTTGTGATATACATTTATTTATGTGGTGCACATTGGAGGCTTTGCTGCTAAAACGAAAATAAATAAGCAATTCCCCGATTTGTTGTCAGCATGTTCCCGATGCGCTACCGGCATGAAAATTCACACACGTGGGCACACCGATCTCTTCTACATTGTGCACAAGTTAAATTACGTTTCTATCTTGTTTGGTTCTTGTGATATACATTTATTTATGTGGTGCACATTGGAGGCTTTGCTGCTAAAATGAAAATAAATAAATAGTTCGCTGATTTGTTTAAGCATGTTCCCGATGAGCTACCAGCATGAAAATTCACACTCGCGGGCATACCGATCTCCTCTACATTGTGCAAGTTAAATTACGTTTCTATCTTGTTCAGTTCTTGTGATATACATTTATTTATGTGGTGCACATTGGAGGCTTTGCTGCTAAAACGAAAATAAATAAATAATTCCCTGATTTGTTTAAGCATGTTCCCGATGAGCTACCGGCACGAAAATTCATACACGTGGGCACACTGATCTCTTCTATTTTGCACAATTTAAATTACGTTTCTATCTGGTTTGCTTCTTGTGATATACATTTATTTATGTGGTGCACATTGGAGGCTTTGATGTGGTGCACATTGGAGGCTTTGCTGCTAAAACGAAAATAAATAAATAATTCCCTGATTTGTTTAAGCATGTTCCCAATGCGCTACCGGCATGACAAATTAACACACGTCGGACACACCAATCGTCTTCTATATTGCACAATTTAAATTACGTTTCTATCTGGTTCGGTTCTTGTGATATACATTTATTTATGTGGTGCACATTGGAGGCTTTGCTGCTAAAATGAAAATAAATAAGCAATTCCCCGATTTTTGTCAGCATGTTCCCGATGTGCTACCGGCACAAAAATTCACACACGTGGGCACACTAATCTCTTCTATTTTGCACAAGTTAAATTACGTTTCTATCTTGTTTGGTTCTTGTGATATACATTTGTTTATGTGGTGCACATTGGGGGTTTTGCTGCTAAAATGAAAATAAATAAATAGTTCGCTGATTTGTTTAAGCATGTTCCCGATGAGGTACCAGCATGAAAATTCACACTCGCGGGCATACCGATCTCCCCTACATTGTGCAAGTTAAAGTACGTTTCTATCTTGTTCGGTTCTTGTGATATACATTTATTTATGTGGTGCACATTGGAGGCTTTGCTGCTAAAACGAAAATAAATAAGCAATTCCCTGATTTGTTGTCAGCATGTTCCCGATGAGCTACCGGCATGAAATTCACACACGTGGGCACACTAATCTCTTCTATATTGCACAATTTAAATTACGTTTCTATCTGGTTTGCTTCTTGTGATATACATTTATTTATGTGGTGCACATTGGAGGCTTTGCTGCTAAAACGAAAATAAATAAACAATTCCCTGATTTTTGTCAGCATGTTCCCGATGCGCTACCGGCACGAAAATTCACACACGTGGGCACACTAATCTCTTCTATATTGCACAAGTTAAATTACGTTTCTATCTGGTTTGGTTCTTGTGATATACATTTATTTATGTGGTGCACATTGGAGGCTTTGCTGCTAAAATGAAAATAAATAAATAGTTCGCTGATTTGTTTAAGCATGTTCCCGATGAGCTACCAGCATGAAAATTCACACTCGACGGGCATACCGATCTCCTCTACATTGTGCAAGTTAAATTACGTTTCTATCTTGTTTCGGTTCTTGTGATATACATTTATTTATGTGGTGCACATTGGAGGCTTTGCTGCTAAAACGAAAATAAATAAGCAATTCCCCGATTTTTGTCAGCATGTTCCCGATGCGCTACCGGCACGACAAATTCACACACGTGGGCACACCAATCTCTTCTATATTGCACAAGTTAAATTACGTTTCTATCTGGTTTGCTTCTTGTGATATACATTTATTTATGTGGTGCACATTGGAGGCTTTGCTGCTAAAACGAAAATAAATAAGCAATTCCCTGATTTTGGTCAGCATGTTCCCGATGAGCTACCGGCACGAAAATTCATACACGTGGGCACACTGATCTCTTCTATTTTGCACAATTTAAATTACGTTTCTATCTGGTTTGGTTCTTGTGATATACATTTATTTATGTGGTGCACATTGGAGGCTTTGATGTGGTGCACATTGGAGGCTTTGCTGCTAAAATGAAAATAAATAAGCAATTCCCTGATTTGTTGTCAGCATGTTCCCGATGAGCTACCGGCACGACAATTCATACACCTGGGCACACTAATCTGTTCTATGTTGCACAAGTTAAATTACGTTTCTGTCTGGTTTGGTTCTTGTGATATACATTTATTTATGTGGTGCACATTGGAGGCTTTGCTGCTAAAATGAAAATAAATAAATAGTTCGCTGATTTGTTTAAGCATGTTCCCGATGAGGTACCAGCATGAAAATTCACACTCGCGGGCATACCGATCTCCCCTACATTGTGCAAGTTAAAGTACGTTTCTATCTTGTTCGGTTCTTGTGATATGCATTTATTTATGTGGTGCACATTGGAGGCTTTGCTGCTAAAATGAAAATAAATAAATTCCCCGATTTGTTTAAGCATGTTCTCGATGAGCTACCAGCATGAAATTCACACACGTGGGCACACCGATCTTCTCTATATTGTGCAAGTTAAATTACGTTTCTATCTTGTTTGGTTCTTGTGATATACATTTATTTATGTGGTGCACATTGGAGGCTTTGCTGCTAAAATGAAAATAAATAAGCAATTCCCTGATTTGTTGTCAGCATGTTCCCGATGAGCTACCAGCATGAAAATTCACACACGTGGGCACACCGATCTCCTCTACATTGTGCAAGTTAAATTACGTTTCTATCTTGTTCGGTTCTTGTGATATACATTTATTTATGTGGTGCACATTGGAGGCTTTGCTGCTAAAACGAAAATAAATAAGCAATTCCCTGATTTTTGTCAGCATGTTCCCGATGCGCTACCGGCACGAAAATTCACACACGTGGGCACACTAATCTCTTCTATATTGCACAAGTTAAATTACGTTTCTATCTGGTTTCGGTTCTTGTGATATACATTTATTTATGTGGTGCACATTGGAGGCTTTGCTGCTAAAATGAAAATAAATAAGCAATTCCCCGATTTTTGTCAGCATGTTCCCGATGCGCTACCGGCATGAAAATTCACACACGTGGGCACACCAATCTCTTCTATATTGCACAAGTTAAATTACGTTTCTATCTGGTTTGGTTCTTGTGATATACATTTATTTATGTGGTGCACATTGGAGGCTTTGCTGCTAAAACGAAAATAAATAAGCAATTCTCTGATTTTTGTCAGCATGTTCCCGATGCGCTACCGGCACGAAAATTCACACACGTGGGCACACTAATCTCTTCTATATTGCACAAGTTAAATTACGTTTCTATCTGGTTTGGTTCTTGTGATATACATTTATTTATGTGGTGCACATTGGGGGTTTTGCTGCTAAAATGAAAATAAATAAATAGTTCGCTGATTTGTTTAAGCATGTTTCCGATGAGGTACCAGCATGAAAATTCACACTAGCGGGCATACCGATCTCCTCTACATTGTGCAAGTTAAATTACGTTTCTATCTTGTTTGGTTCTTGTGATATACATTTATTTATGTGGTGCACATTGGAGGCTTTGCTGCTAAAACGAAAATAAATAAACAATTCCCTGATTTGTGTCAGCATGTTCCCGATGAGCTACCGGCATGAAAATTCACACACGCGGGCACACTGATCTCTTCTATATTGTGCAAGTTAAATTACGTTTCTATCTGGTTTGCTTCTTGTGATATACATTTATTTATGTGGTGCACATTGGAGGCTTTGCTGCTAAAACGAAAATAAATAAACAATTCTCTGATTTTTGTCAGCATGTTCCCGATGCGCTACCGGCATGAAAATTCACACACGTGGGCACACTAATCTCTTCTATATTGCACAAGTTAAATTACGTTTCTATCTGGTTTGGTTCTTGTGATATACATTTATTTATGTGGTGCACATTGGAGGCTTTTTGCTGCTAAAATGAAAATAAATAAATAATTCGCTGATTTGTTTAAGCATGTTCCCGATGAGCTACCAGCATGAAAATTCACACTCGCGGGCACACCGATCTCTCTACATTGTGCAAGTTAAATTACGTTTCTATCTTGTTCGGTTCTTGTGATATACATTTATTTATGTGGTGCACATTGGAGGCTTTGCTGCTAAAACGAAAATAAATAAGCAATTCCCCGATTTTTGTCAGCATGTTCCCGATGTGCTACCGGCACGAAAATTCACACACGTGGGCACACTAATCTGTTCTATATTGCACAAGTTAAATTACGTTTCTGTCTGGTTTGGTTCTTGTGATATACATTTATTTATGTGGTGCACATTGGGGGCTTTGCTGCTAAAATGAAAATAAATAAATAGTTCGCTGATTTGTTTAAGCATGTTCCCGATGAGCTACCAGCATGAAAATTCACACTCGCGGGCATACCGATCTTCCCTACATTGTGCAAGTTAAATTACGTTTCTATCTTGTTCGGTTCTTGTGATATACATTTATTTATCTGGTGCACATTGGAGGCTTTGCTGCTAAAACGAAAATAAATAAGCAATTCCCGATTTTTGTCAGCATGTTCCCGATGCGCTACCGGCACGAAAATTGACACACGTGGGCACACTAATCTCTTCTATATTGCACAAGTTAATATAACGTTTCTATCTGGTTTGTTTCTTGTGATATGCATTTATTTATGTGGTGCACATTGGAGGCTTTGCTGCTAAAACGAAAATAAATAAGCAATTCCCTGATTTTTGTCAGCATGTTCCCGATGCGCTACCGGCACGAAAATTCACACACGTGGGCACACTAATCTCTTCTATTTTGCACAATTTAAATTACGTTTCTATCTGGTTTGCTTCTTGTGATATACATTTATTTATGTGGTGCACATTGGAGGCTTTGCTGCTAAAACGAAAATAAATAAACAATTCTCTGATTTTGGTCAGCATGTTCCCGATGCGCTACCGGCATACAAATTCACACACGTGGGAACACCAATCTCTTCTATATTGCACAAGTTAAATTACGTTTCTATCTGGTTTGGTTCTTGTGATATACATTTATTTATGTGGTGCACATTGGAGGCTTTGCTGCTAAAATGAAAATAAATAAGCAATTCCCGATTTTTGTCAGCATGTTCCCGATGAGCTACCGGCACGAAAATTCACACACGTGGGCACACTGATCTCTTCTATATTGCACAAGTTAAATTACGTTTCTATCTGGTTTGGTTCTTGTGATATACATTTATTTATGTGGTGCACATTGGGGGCTTTGCTGCTAAAATGAAAATAAATAAATAGTTCGCTGATTTGTTTAAGCATGTTCCCGATGAGGTACCAGCATGAAAATTCACACTCGCGGGCATACCGATCTCCCCTACATTGTGCAAGTTAAAGTACGTTTCTATCTTGTTCGGTTCTTGTGATATACATTTATTTATGTGGTGCACATTGGAGGCTTTGCTGCTAAAACGAAAATAAATAAATTCCCCGATTTGTTTAAGCATGTTCCCGATGGCATGAAAATTCACACACGCGGGCACACCGATCTTCTCTATATTGTGCAAGTTAAATTACGTTTCTATCTTGTTCGGTTCTTGTGATATACATTTATTTATGTGGTGCACATTGGAGGCTTTGCTGCTAAAACGAAAATAAATAAGCAATTCCCCGATTTTTGTCAGCATGTTCCCGATGTGCTACCGGCACGAAAATTCACACACGTGGGCACACTAATCTGTTCTATATTGCACAAGTTAAATTACGTTTCTGTCTGGTTTGGTTCTTGTGATATACATTTATTTATGTGGTGCACATTGGGGGCTTTGCTGCTAAAATGAAAATAAATAAATAGTTCGCTGATTTGTTTAAGCATGTTCCCGATGAGCTACCAGCATGAAAATTCACACTCGCGGGCATACCGATCTCCCCTACATTGTGCAAGTTAAATTACGTTTCTATCTTGTTTCGGTTCTTGTGATATACATTTATTTATGTGGTGCACATTGGAGGCTTTGCTGCTAAAACAAAAATAAATAAGCAATTCCCCGATTTTTGTCAGCATGTTCCCGATGCGCTACCGGCACGAAATTCACACACGTTGCTACTAAAATGAAAATAAATAAACGAGTTCCCTGATTTGTGTGTAAGCATGTTCCCGATGAGCTACCAGCATGAAAATTGACACACGCTTGAGCTTACCCGATCTTCCCTATATTGCGCAAGTTAAATTACGTTTCTATCTGGTTTGCTTCTTGTGATATACATTTATTTATGTGGTGCACATTGGAGGCTTTGCTGCTAAAACGAAAATAAATAAACAATTCTCTGATTTTGGTCAGCATGTTCCCGATGCGCTACCGGCATACAAATTCACACACGTGGGCACACCAATCTCTTCTATATTGCACAAGTTAAATTACGTTTCTATCTGGTTTGGTTCTTGTGATATACATTTATTTATGTGGTGCACATTGGAGGCTTTGCTGCTAAAATGAAAATAAATAAACAATTCGCCGATTTGTTGAAGGCATGTTCCCGATGAGCTACCAGCATGAAAATTCATACACGTGGGCACACTGATCTCTTCTATTTTGCACAAGTTAAATTACGTTTCTATCTGGTTTGGTTCTTGTGATATACATTTATTTATGTGGTGCACATTGGGGGTTTTGCTGCTAAAATGAAAATAAATAAATAGTTCGCTGATTTGTTTAAGCATGTTCTCGATGAGGTACCAGCATGAAAATTCACACTCGCGGGCATACCGATCTCCCCTACATTGTGCAAGTTAAATTACGTTTCTATCTTGTTCGGTTCTTGTGATATACATTTATTTATGTGGTGCACATTGGAGGCTTTGCTGCTAAAACGAAAATAAATAAGCAATTCCCCGATTTTTGTCAGCATGTTCCCGATGAGCTACCGGCACGAAAATTCACACACGTGGGCACACTAATCTCTTCTATTTTGCACAATTTAAATTACATTTCTATCTGGTTTGCTTCTTGTGATATACATTTATTTATGTGGTGCACATTGGAGGCTTTGATGTGGTGCACATTGGAGGCTTTGCTGCTAAAACGAAAATAAATAAATAATTCCCTGATTTGTTTAAGCATGTTCCTGATGCGCTACCGGCATGGAAATGCACACACGTGGGCACACCGATCTCCTCTACATTGTGCAAGTTAAATTACGTTTCTATCTTGTTTGGTTCTTGTGATATACATTTATTTATGTGGTGCACATTGGAGGCTTTGCTGCTAAAACGAAAATAAATAAGCAATTCCCCGATTTTTGTCAGCATGTTCCCGATGTGCTACCGGCACGAAAATTCACACACGTGGGCACACTAATCTGTTCTATATTGCACAAGTTAAATTACGTTTCTGTCTGGTTTGGTTCTTGTGATATACATTTATTTATGTGGTGCACATTGGGGGCTTTGCTGCTAAAATGAAAATAAATAAATAGTTCGCTGATTTGTTTAAGCATGTTCCCGATGAGCTACCAGCATGAAAATTCACACTCGCGGGCATACCGATCTCCCCTACATTGTGCAAGTTAAATTACGTTTCTATCTTGTTCGGTTCTTGTGATATACATTTATTTATGTGGTGCACATTGGAGGCTTTGCTGCTAAAACGAAAATAAATAAGCAATTCCCTGATTTTTGTCAGCATGTTCCCGATGCGCTACCGGCACGAAAATTCACACACGTGGGCACACTAATCTCTTCTATATTGCACAAGTTAAATTACGTTTCTATCTGGTTTGGTTCTTGTGATATACATTTATTTATGTGGTGCACATTGGAGGCTTTGCTGCTAAAACGAAAATAAATAAATAGTTCGCTGATTTGTTTAAGCATGTTCCCGATGAGCTACCAGCATGAAAATACACACTCGTGGGCATACCGATCTCCTCTACATTGTGCAAGTTAAATTACGTTTCTATCTTGTTTGGTTCTTGTGATATACATTTATTTATGTGGTGCACATTGGGGCTTTGCTGCTAAATGAAAATAAATAAATAGTTCGCTGATTTGTTTAAGCATGTTCCCGATGAGGTACCAGCATGAAAATTCACACTCGCGGGCATACCGATCTTCCCTACATTGTGCAAGTTACATTACGTTTCTATCTTGTTCGGTTCTTGTGATATACATTTATTTATGCTGGTGCACATTGGAGGCTTTGCTGCTAAAACGAAAATAAATAAGCAATTCCCTGATTTTTGTCAGCATGTTCCCGATGCGCTACCGGCACGAAAATTGCACACACGTGGGCACACTAATCTCTTCTATATTGCACAAGTTAAATTACGTTTCTATCTGGTTTGCTTCTTGTGATATACATTTATTTATGTGGTGCACATTGGAGGCTTTGCTGCTAAAACGAAAATAAATAAGCAATTCTCCGATTTTTGTCAGCATGTTCCCGATGCGCTACCGGCACGAAAATTCACACACGTGGGCACACTAATCTCTTCTATTTTGCACAATTTAAATTACGTTTCTATCTGGTTTGCTTCTTGTGATATACATTTATTTATGTGGTGCACATTGGAGGCTTTGATGTGGTGCACATTGGAGGCTTTGCTGCTAAAACGAAAATAAATAAATAATTCCCTGATTTGTTTAAGCATGTTCCCGATGCGCTACCGGCATGGAAATGCACACACGTAGGCACACCGATCTCCTCTACATTGTGCAAGTTAAATTACGTTTCTATCTTGTTTGGTTCTTGTGATATACATTTATTTATGTGGTGCACATTGGGGGTTTTGCTGCTAAAATGAAAATAAATAAATAGTTCGCTGATTTGTTTAAGCATGTTCCCGATGAGGTACCAGCATGAAAATTCACACTCGCGGGCATACCGATCTCCCCTACATTGTGCAAGTTAAATTACGTTTCTATCTTGTTCGGTTCTTGTGATATACATTTATTTATGTGGTGCACATTGGAGGCTTTGCTGCTAAAACGAAAATAAATAAGCAATTCCCTGATTTTTGTCAGCATGTTCCCGATGTGCTACCGGCACGAAAATTCACACACGTGGGCACACTAATCTCTTCTATTTTGCACAATTTAAATTACATTTCTATCTGGTTTGCTTCTTGTGATATACATTTATTTATGTGGTGCACATTGGAGGCTTTGCTGCTAAAACGAAAATAAATAAATAGTTCGCTGATTTGTTTAAGCATGTTCCCGATGAGCTACTAGCATGAAAATTCACACTCGCGGGCATACCGATCTCCCCTACATTGTGCAAGTTAAATTACGTTTCTATCTTGTTCGGTTCTTGTGATATACATTTATTTATGTGGTGCACATTGGAGGCTTTGCTGCTAAAATGAAAATAAATAAATAGTTCGCTGATTTGTTTAAGCATGTTCCCGATGAGCTACCAGCATGAAAATTCACACACGCGGGCATACCGATCTTCCCTACATTGTGCAAGTTAAATTACGTTTCTATCTTGTTCGGTTCTTGTGATATACATTTATTTATGTGGTGCACATTGGAGGCTTTGCTGCTAAAACGAAAATAAATAAGCAATTCCCTGATTTTTGTCAGCATGTTCCCGATGAGCTACCGGCACGAAAATTGACACACGTGGGCACACTAATCTCTTCTAGTTTGCACAATTTAAATTACGTTTCTATCTGGTTTGCTTCTTGTGATATACATTTATTTATGTGGTGCACATTGGAGGCTTTGCTGCTAAAACGAAAATAAATAAGCAATTCCCTGATTTTTGTCAGCATGTTCCCGATGAGCTACCGGCACGAAAATTCACACACGTGGGCACACTGATCTCTTCTATATTGCACAATTTAAATTACGTTTCTATCTGGTTTGGTTCTTGTGATATACATTTATTTATGTGGTGCACATTGGGGGTTTTGCTGCTAAAATGAAAATAAATAAATAGTTCGCTGATTTGTTTAAGCATGTTCCCGATGAGGTACCAGCATGAAAATTCACACTCGCGGGCATACCGATCTCCCCTACATTGTGCAAGTTAAATTACGTTTCTATCTTGTTCGGTTCTTGTGATATACATTTATTTATGTGGTGCACATTGGAGGCTTTGCTGCTAAAACGAAAATAAATAAGCAATTCCCCGATTTTTGTCAGCATGTTCCCGATGCGCTACCGGCACGAAAATTCACACACGTGGGCACACTAATCTCTTCTATTTTGCACAATTTAAATTACGTTTCTATCTGGTTTGGTTCTTGTGATATACATTTATTTATGTGGTGCACATTGGGGGTTTTGCTGCTAAAATGAAAATAAATAAATAGTTCGCTGATTTGTTTAAGCATGTTCCCGATGAGGTACCAGCATGAAAATTCACACTCGCGGGCATACCGATCTTCCCTACATTGTGCAAGTTACATTACGTTTCTATCTTGTTCGGTTCTTGTGATATACATTTATTTATGTGGTGCACATTGGAGGCTTTGCTGCTAAAACGAAAATAAATAAGCAATTCCCCGATTTTTGTCAGCATGTTCCCGATGAGCTACCGGCACGAAAATTCACACACGTGGGCACACTAATCTCTTCTATTTTGCACAATTTAAATTACATTTCTATCTGGTTTGCTTCTTGTGATATACATTTATTTATGTGGTGCACATTGGAGGCTTTGATGTGGTGCACATTGGAGGCTTTGCTGCTAAAACGAAAATAAATAAGCAATTCCCCGATTTTTGTCAGCATGTTCCCGATGTGCTACCGGCACGAAAATTCACACACGTGGGCACACTAATCTCTTCTATATTGCACAAGTTAAATTACGTTTCTATCTGGTTTGGTTCTTGTGATATACATTTATTTATGTGGTGCACATTGGGGGCTTTGCTGCTAAAATGAAAATAAATAAATAGTTCGCTGATTTGTTTAAGCATGTTCCCGATGAGCTACCAGCATGAAAATTCACACACGCGGGCACACCGATCTCCTCTACATTGTGCAAGTTAAATTACGTTTCTATCTTGTTCGGTTCTTGTGATATACATTTATTTATGTGGTGCACATTGGAGGCTTTGCTGCTAAAACAAAAATAAATAAGCAATTCCCGATTTTTGTCAGCATGTTCCCGATGCGCTACCGGCACGAAAATTCACACACGTGGGCACACTAATCTCTTCTATATTGCACAAGTTAAATTACGTTTCTATCTGGTTTTTTTCTTGTGATATGCATTTATTTATGTGGTGCACATTGGAGGCTTTGCTGCTAAAATGAAAATAAATAAATAGTTCGCTGATTTGTTTAAGCATGTTCCCAATGAGCTACCAGCATGAAATTCACACACGCGGACACGATCTCTCTATATTGTGCAAGTTAAATACGTTTCTATCTTGTTCGTTCTTGTATATACATTTATTATCTGGTGCACATTGAGCTTTGTGCTAAAACAAAATAAATAAGCAATTCCCGATTTTGTCAGCATGTTCCGATGCGCTACCGCACGAAATTGACACACGTGGGCACACTAATCTTTTCTATATTGCACAAGTTAATATAACGTTTCTATCTGGTTTGTTTCTTGTGATATGCATTTATTTATGTGGTGCACATTGGGGGCTTTGCTGCTAAAATGAAAATAAATAAATAGTTCGCTGATTTGTTTAAGCATGTTCTCGATGAGCTACCAGCATGAAATTCACACACGCGGGCACACCGATCTTCTCTATATTGTGCAAGTTAAATTACGTTTCTATCTTGTTCGGTTCTTGTGATATACATTTATTTATGTGGTGCACATTGGAGGCTTTGCTGCTAAAACGAAAATAAATAAGCAATTCCCTGATTTTTGTCAGCATGTTCCCGATGTGCTACCGGCACGAGAATTCACACACGTGGGCACACTAATCTCTTCTATTTTTCACAATTTAAATTACGTTTCTATCTGGTTTGCTTCTTGTGATATACATTTATTTATGTGGTGCACATTGGAGGCTTTGCTGCTAAAACGAAAATAAATAAATAGTTCGCTGATTTGTTTAAGCATGTTCCCGATGAGCTACCAGCATGAAAATACACACTCGTGGGCATACCGATCTCCTCTACATTGTGCAAGTTAAATTACGTTTCTATCTTGTTCGGTTCTTGTGATATACATTTATTTATGTGGTGCACATTGGAGGCTTTGCTGCTAAAACGAAAATAAATAAACAATTCTCTGATTTTGGTCAGCATGTTCCCGATGCGCTACCGGCATAAAAATTCACACACGTGGGCACACTAATCCCTTCTATATTGCACAAGTTAAATTACGTTTCTATCTGGTTTGGTTCTTGTGATATACATTTATTTATGTGGTGCACATTGGGGGTTTTGCTGCTAAAATGAAAATAAATAAATAGTTCGCTGATTTGTTTAAGCATGTTCCCGATGAGGTACCAGCATGAAAATTCACACTCGCGGGCATACCGATCTCCTCTACATTGTGCAAGTTAAATTACGTTTCTATCTTGTTTGGTTCTTGTGATATACATTTATTTATGTGGTGCACATTGGAGGCTTTGCTGCTAAAACGAAAATAAATAAGCAATTCCCCGATTTGTTTAAGCATGTTCCCGATGAGCTACCGGCATGAAAATTCACACACGTGGGCACACCGATCTCTTCTACATTGTGCAATTTAAATTACGTTTCTATCTGGTTTGGTTCTTGTGATATACATTTATTTATGTGGTGCACATTGGAGGCTTTGCTGCTAAAATGAAAATAAATAAATAGTTCGCTGATTTGTTTAAGCATGTTCCCGATGAGGTACCAGCATGAAAATTCACACTCGCGGGCATACCGATCTCCCCTACATTGTGCAAGTTAAATTACGTTTCTATCTTGTTCGGTTCTTGTGATATACATTTATTTATGTGGTGCACATTGGAGGCTTTGCTGCTAAAACGAAAATAAATAAGCAATTCCCCGATTTTTGTCAGCATGTTCCCGATGCGCTACCGGCACAAAAATTCACACACGTGGGCACACTAATCTCTTCTATTTTTCACAAGTTAAATTACGTTTCTATCTTGTTTGCTTCTTGTGATATACATTTATTTATGTGGGGCACATTGGAGGCTTTGCTGCTAAAATGAAAATAAATAAATAGTTCGCTGATTTGTTTAAGCATGTTCCCGATGAGCTACCAGCATGCAAATTCACACACGTAGGCACACTGATCTCTCTACATTGTGCAAGTTAAATTACGTTTCTATCTGGTTTGGTTCTTGTGATATACATTTATTTATGTGGTGCACATTGGAGGCTTTGCTGCTAAAACGAAAATAAATAAATAATTCCCTGATTTGTGTAAGCATGTTCCCGATGAGCTACCGGCATGACAATTCACACACGGGCACACTGATCTCTCTATATTGTACAATTTAAATTACGTTTCTATCTTGTTCGGTTCTTGTGATATACATTTATTTATGTGGTGCACATTGGAGGCTTTGCTGCTAAAACGAAAATAAATAAGCAATTCCCCGATTTTTGTCAGCATGTTCCCGATGCGCTACCGGCACGAAAATTCACACACGTGGGCACACTAATCTCTTCTATTTTGCACAAGTTAAATTACGTTTCTATCTGGTTTGGTTCTTGTGATATACATTTATTTATGTGGTGCACATTGGGGGCTTTGCTGCTAAAATGAAAATAAATAAATAGTTCGCTGATTTGTTTAAGCATGTTCCCGATGAGCTACCAGCATGAAAATTCACACTCGCGGGCATACCGATCTCCCCTACATTGTGCAAGTTAAATTACGTTTCTATCTTGTTCGGTTCTTGTGATATACATTTATTTATGTGGTGCACATTGGAGGCTTTGCTGCTAAAACGAAAATAAATAAGCAATTCCCTGATTTTTGTCAGCATGTTCCTGATGCGCTACCAGCATGAAAATTCACACACGTGGGCACACTAATCTCTTCTATATTGCACAAGTTAAATTACGTTTCTATCTGGTTTGGTTCTTGTGATATACATTTATTTATGTGGTGCACATTGGGGGCTTTGCTGCTAAAATGAAAATAAATAAATAGTTCGCTGATTTGTTTAAGCATGTTCCCGATGAGGTACCAGCATGAAAATTCACACTCGTGGGCATACCGATCTCCCCTACATTGTGCAAGTTAAATTACGTTTCTATCTTGTTCGGTTCTTGTGATATACATTTATTTATGTGGTGCACATTGGAGGCTTTGCTGCTAAAACGAAAATAAATAAGCAATTCCCTGATTTTTGTCAGCATGTTCCCGATGCGCTACCGGCACGAAAATTCACACACGTGGGCACACTAATCTCTTCTATATTGCACAATTTAAATTACGTTTCTATCTGGTTTGGTTCTTGTGATATACATTTATTTATGTGGTGCACATTGGAGGCTTTGCTGCTAAAATGAAAATAAATAAATAGTTCGCTGATTTGTTTAAGCATGTTCCCGATGAGCTACCAGCATGAAAATTCACACTCGCGGGCATACCGATCTCCCCTACATTGTGCAAGTTAAATTACGTTTCTATCTTGTTCGGTTCTTGTGATATACATTTATTTATGTGGTGCACATTGGAGGCTTTGCTGCTAAAACGAAAATAAATAAGCAATTCCCCGATTTTTGTCAGCATGTTCCCGATGCGCTACCGGCACGAAAATTCACACACGTGGGCACACTAATCTCTTCTATTTTGCACAATTTAAATTACGTTTCTATCTGGTTTGCTTCTTGTGATATACATTTATTTATGTGGTGCACATTGGAGGCTTTGCTGCTAAAACGAAAATAAATAAACAATTCTCTGATTTTGGTCAGCATGTTCCCGATGCGCTACCGGCATGAAAATTCACACACGTGGGCACACCAATCTCTTCTATATTGCACAAGTTAAATTACGTTTCTATCTGGTTTGGTTCTTGTGATATACATTTATTTATGTGGTGCACATTGGAGGCTTTGCTGCTAAAACGAAAATAAATAAATAATTCCCTGATTTGTTTAAGCATGTTCCCAATGAGCTACCGGCATGACAATTCATACACCGCGGACACACCGATCGTCTCTACGTTGTGCAATTTAAATTACGTTTCTATCTTGTTCGGTTCTTGTGATATGCATTTATTTATGTGGTGCACATTGGAGGCTTTGCTGCTAAAACGAAAATAAATAAGCAATTCCCCGATTTTTGTCAGCATGTTCCCGATGCGCTACCGGCACAAAAATGCACACACGTGGGCACACTAATCTCTTCTATTTTGCACAAGTTAAATTACGTTTCTATCTTGTTTGGTTCTTGTGATATACATTTATTTATGTGGTGCACATTGGGGGTTTTGCTGCTAAAATGAAAATAAATAAATAGTTCGCTGATTTGTTTAAGCATGTTCCCGATGAGGTACCAGCATGAAAATTCACACTCGCGGGCATACCGATCTCCCCTACATTGTGCAAGTTAAATTACGTTTCTATCTTGTTCGGTTCTTGTGATATACATTTATTTATGTGGTGCACATTGGAGGCTTTGCTGCTAAAACGAAAATAAATAAGCGATTCCCCGATTTTTGTCAGCATGTTCCCGATGCGCTACCGGCACGAAAATGCACACACGTGGGCACACTAATCTCTTCTATATTGCACAAGTTAAATTACGTTTCTATCTGGTTTGGTTCTTGTGATATACATTTATTTATGTGGTGCACATTGGAGGCTTTGCTGCTAAAATGAAAATAAATAAATAGTTCCCTGATTTGTGTAAGCATGTTCCCGATGAGCTACCAGCATGAAAATTCACACACGCGGGCACACCGATCTCTCTCTACATTGTGCAAGTTAAATTACGTTTCTATCTTGTTCGGTTCTTGTGATATACATTTATTTATGTGGTGCACATTGGAGGCTTTGCTGCTAAAACGAAAATAAATAAGCAATTCCCTGATTTTTGTCAGCATGTTCCCGATGCGCTACCGGCACGAAAATTCACACACGTGGGCACACTAATCTCTTCTATATTGCACAAGTTAAATTACGTTTCTATCTGGTTTGGTTCTTGTGATATACATTTATTTATGTGGTGCACATTGGAGGCTTTGCTGCTAAAATGAAAATAAATAAATAGTTCGCTGATTTGTTTAAGCATGTTCCCGATGAGCTACCAGCATGAAAATTCACACTCGCGGGCATACCGATCTCCCCTACATTGTGCAAGTTAAATTACGTTTCTATCTTGTTCGGTTCTTGTGATATACATTTATTTATGTGGTGCACATTGGAGGCTTTGCTGCTAAAACGAAAATAAATAAGCAATTCCCCGATTTTTGTCAGCATGTTCCCGATGAGCTACCGGCACGAAAATTCACACACGTGGGCACACTAATCTCTTCTATTTTGCACAATTTAAATTACGTTTCTATCTGGTTTGCTTCTTGTGATATACATTTATTTATGTGGTGCACATTGGAGGCTTTGCTGCTAAAACGAAAATAAATAAATAATTCTCTGATTTGTTTAAGCATGTTCCCGATGCGCTACCGGCATGGAAATGCACACACGTGGGCACACCGATCTCCTCTACATTGTGCAAGTTAATTTACGTTTCTATCTGGTTTGGTTCTTGTGATCTACATTTATTTATGTGGTGCACATTGGAGGCTTTGCTGCTAAAATGAAAATAAATAAATAGTTCGCTGATTTGTTTAAGCATGTTCCCGATGAGGTACCAGCATGAAAATTCACACTCGCGGGCATACCGATCTCCCTACATTGTGCAAGTTAAATTACGTTTCTATCTTGTTCGGTTCTTGTGATATACATTTATTTATGTGGTGCACATTGGAGGCTTTGCTGCTAAATCAAAAATAAATAAATTCCCCGATTTGTTTAAGCATGTTCCCGATGCGCTACCGGCATGAAAATTCACACACGTGGGCACACTGATCTCTTCTATATTGCACAAGTTAAATTACGTTTCTATCTGGTTTGGTTCTTGTGATATACATTTATTTATGTGGTGCACATTGGAGGCTTTGCTGCTAAAATGAAAATAAATAAACTATTCCCTGATTTGTTTAAGCATGTTCCCGATGAGCTACCAGCATGAAATTCACACACGCGGGCACACCGATCTTCTCTATATTGTGCAAGTTAAATTACGTTTCTATCTTGTTCGGTTCTTGTGATATACATTTATTTATGTGGTGCACATTGGAGGCTTTGCTGCTAAAACGAAAATAAATAAGCAATTCCCCGATTTTTGTCAGCATGTTCCCGATGCGCTACCGGCACGAAAATTCACACACGTGGGCACACTAATCTCTTCTATATTGCACAAGTTAAATTACGTTTCTATCTGGTTTGGTTCTTGTGATATACATTTATTTATGTGGTGCACATTGGAGGCTTTGCTGCTAAAATGAAAATAAATAAATAGTTCGCTGATTTGTTTAAGCATGTTCCCGATGAGCTACCAGCATGAAAATTCACACTCGTGGGCATACCGATCTCCCCTACATTGTGCAAGTTAAATTACGTTTCTATCTTGTTTGGTTCTTGTGATATACATTTATTTATGTGGTGCACATTGGGGGCTTTGCTGCTAAAATGAAAATAAATAAATAGTTCCCTGATTTGTTTAAGCATGTTCCCGATGAGCTACCAGCATGAAAATTCACACTCGCGGGCACACCGATCTTCTCTATATTGTGCAAGTTAAATTACGTTTCTATCTTGTTCGGTTCTTGTGATATACATTTATTTATGTGGTGCACATTGGAGGCTTTGCTGCTAAAACGAAAATAAATAAGCAATTCCCCGATTTTTGTCAGCATGTTCCCGATGCGCTACCGGCACGAAAATTCACACACGTGGGCACACTAATCTCTTCTATATTGCACAAGTTAAATTACGTTTCTATCTGGTTTGGTTCTTGTGATATACATTTATTTATGTGGTGCACATTGGAGGCTTTGCTGCTAAAATGAAAATAAATAAATAGTTCGCTGATTTGTTTAAGCATGTTCCCGATGAGCTACCAGCATGAAAATTCACACTCGCGGGCATACCGATCTCCCCTACATTGTGCAAGTTAAATTACGTTTCTATCTTGTTCGGTTCTTGTGATATACATTTATTTATGTGGTGCACATTGGAGGCTTTGCTGCTAAAACAAAAATAAATAAGCAATTCCCCGATTTTTGTCAGCATGTTCCCGATGCGCTACCGGCACGAAAATTCACACACGTGGGCACACTAATCTCTTCTATTTTGCACAATTTAAATTACGTTTCTATCTGGTTTGCTTCTTGTGATATACATTTATTTATGTGGTGCACATTGGAGGCTTTGCTGCTAAAACGAAAATAAATAAACAATTCTCTGATTTTGGTCAGCATGTTCCCGATGCGCTACCGGCATACAAATTCACACACGTGGGAACACCAATCTCTTCTATATTGCACAAGTTAAATTACGTTTCTATCTGGTTTGGTTCTTGTGATATACATTTATTTATGTGGTGCACATTGGGGGTTTTGCTGCTAAAATGAAAATAAATAAATAGTTCGCTGATTTGTTTAAGCATGTTCCCGATGAGGTACCAGCATGAAAATTCACACTCGCGGGCATACCGATCTTCCCTACATTGTGCAAGTTAAATTACGTTTCTATCTTGTTCGGTTCTTGTGATATACATTTATTTATGTGGTGCACATTGGAGGCTTTGCTGCTAAAACGAAAATAAATAAGCAATTCCCCGATTTTTGTCAGCATGTTCCCGATGAGCTACCGGCACGAAAATTCACACACGTGGGCACACTAATCTCTTCTATTTTGCACAATTTAAATTACGTTTCTATCTGGTTTGGTTCTTGTGATATACATTTATTTATGTGGTGCACATTGGAGGCTTTGCTGCTAAAATGAAAATAAATAAATAATTCCCTGATTTGTTTAAGCATGTTCCCGATGAGCTACCAGCATGAAAATTCACACACGCGGGCACACCGATCTCCTCTACATTGTGCAAGTTAAATTACGTTTCTATCTTGTTCGGTTCTTGTGATATACATTTATTTATGTGGTGCACATTGGAGGCTTTGCTGCTAAAACGAAAATAAATAAGCAATTCCCCGATTTTTGTCAGCATGTTCCCGATGCGCTACCGGCACGAAAATTCACACACGTGGGCACACTAATCTCTTCTATATTGCACAAGTTAAATTACGTTTCTATCTGGTTTGCTTCTTGTGATATACATTTATTTATGTGGTGCACATTGGAGGCTTTGCTGCTAAAACGAAAATAAATAAACAATTCCCTGATTTTTGTCAGCATGTTCCCGATGCGCTACCGGCATGAAAATTCACACACGTGGGCACACTAATCTCTTCTATTTTGCACAAGTTAAATTACGTTTCTATCTGGTTTGCTTCTTGTGATATACATTTATTTATGTGGTGCACATTGGAGGCTTTGCTGCTAAAACGAAAATAAATAAACAATTCCCTGATTTTGTGTCAGCATGTTCCCGATGCGCTACCGGCATGAAAATTCACACACGTGGGCACACTGATCTCCTCTATATTGCACAAGTTAAATTACGTTTCTATCTGGTTTGGTTCTTGTGATATACATTTATTTATGTGGTGCACATTGGAGGCTTTGCTGCTAAAATGAAAATAAATAAATAATTCCCTGATTTGTTTAAGCATGTTCCCGATGAGCTACCAGCATGAAAATTCACACACGCGGGCACACCGATCTCCTCTATATTGTGCAAGTTAAATTACGTTTCTATCTTGTTCGGTTCTTGTGATATACATTTATTTATGTGGTGCACATTGGAGGCTTTGCTGCTAAAACGAAAATAAATAAGCAATTCCCTGATTTTTGTCAGCATGTTCCCGATGAGCTACCGGCACGAAAATTCACACACGTGGGCACACTAATCTCTTCTATATTGCACAAGTTAAATTACGTTTCTATCTGGTTTGGTTCTTGTGATATACATTTATTTATGTGGTGCACATTGGGGGCTTTGCTGCTAAAATGAAAATAAATAAATAGTTCGCTGATTTGTTTAAGCATGTTCCCGATGAGCTACCAGCATGAAAATTCACACTCGCGGGCATACCGATCTCCCCTACATTGTGCAAGTTAAATTACGTTTCTATCTTGTTCGGTTCTTGTGATATACATTTATTTATGTGGTGCACATTGGAGGCTTTGCTGCTAAAACGAAAATAAATAAGCAATTCCCTGATTTTTGTCAGCATGTTCCCGATGCGCTACCGGCACGAAAATTCACACACGTGGGCACACTAATCTCTTCTATATTGCACAATTTAAATTACGTTTCTATCTGGTTTGGTTCTTGTGATATACATTTATTTATGTGGTGCACATTGGAGGCTTTGCTGCTAAAATGAAAATAAATAAATAGTTCGCTGATTTGTTTAAGCATGTTCCCGATGAGCTACCAGCATGAAAATTCACACTCGCGGGCATACCGATCTCCCCTACATTGTGCAAGTTAAATTACGTTTCTATCTTGTTCGGTTCTTGTGATATACATTTATTTATGTGGTGCACATTGGAGGCTTTGCTGCTAAAACGAAAATAAATAAGCAATTCCCCGATTTTTGTCAGCATGTTCCCGATGCGCTACCGGCACGAAAATTCACACACGTGGGCACACTAATCTCTTCTATTTTGCACAATTTAAATTACGTTTCTATCTGGTTTGCTTCTTGTGATATACATTTATTTATGTGGTGCACATTGGAGGCTTTGCTGCTAAAACGAAAATAAATAAACAATTCTCTGATTTTGGTCAGCATGTTCCCGATGCGCTACCGGCATACAAATTCACACACGTGGGAACACCAATCTCTTCTATATTGCACAAGTTAAATTACGTTTCTATCTGGTTTGGTTCTTGTGATATACATTTATTTATGTGGTGCACATTGGGGGTTTTGCTGCTAAAATGAAAATAAATAAATAGTTCGCTGATTTGTTTAAGCATGTTCCCGATGAGGTACCAGCATGAAAATTCACACTCGCGGGCATACCGATCTTCCCTACATTGTGCAAGTTAAATTACGTTTCTATCTTGTTCGGTTCTTGTGATATACATTTATTTATGTGGTGCACATTGGAGGCTTTGCTGCTAAAACGAAAATAAATAAGCAATTCCCCGATTTTTGTCAGCATGTTCCCGATGAGCTACCGGCACGAAAATTCACACACGTGGGCACACTAATCTCTTCTATTTTGCACAATTTAAATTACGTTTCTATCTGGTTTGCTTCTTGTGATATACATTTATTTATGTGGTGCACATTGGGGGTTTTGCTGCTAAAACGAAAATAAATAAATAGTTCGCTGATTTGTTTAAGCATGTTCCCGATGAGCTACCAGCATGAAAATTCACACTCGCGGGCATACCGATCTCCTCTACATTGTGCAAGTTAAATTACGTTTCTATCTTGTTCGGTTCTTGTGATATACATTTATTTATGTGGTGCACATTGGAGGCTTTGCTGCTAAAACGAAAATAAATAAGCAATTCCCCGATTTTTGTCAGCATGTTCCCGATGCGCTACCGGCACGAAAATTCACACACGTGGGCACACTAATCTCTTCTATATTGCACAATTTAAATTACGTTTCTATCTGGTTTGCTTCTTGTGATATACATTTATTTATGTGGTGCACATTGGAGGCTTTGCTGCTAAAACGAAAATAAATAAGCAATTCCCCGATTTTTGTCAGCATGTTCCCGATGCGCTACCGGCACGAAAATTCACACACGTGGGCACACTAATCTCTTCTATATTGCACAAGTTAAATTACGTTTCTATCTGGTTTGCTTCTTGTGATATACATTTATTTATGTGGTGCACATTGGAGGCTTTGCTGCTAAAACGAAAATAAATAAATAATTCCCTGATTTGTTTAAGCATGTTCCCGATGAGCTACCAGCATGAAAATTCACACACGTGGGCACACCGATCTTCTCTATATTGTGCAAGTTAAATTACGTTTCTATCTTGTTCGGTTCTTGTGATATACATTTATTTATGTGGTGCACATTGGAGGCTTTGCTGCTAAAACGAAAATAAATAAGCAATTCCCCGATTTTTGTCAGCATGTTCCCGATGCGCTACCGGCACGAAAATTCACACACGTGGGCACACTAATCTCTTCTATTTTGCACAATTTAAATTACGTTTCTATCTGGTTTGCTTCTTGTGATATACATTTATTTATGTGGTGCACATTGGAGGCTTTGCTGCTAAAACGAAAATAAATAAGCAATTCCCTGATTTTTGTCAGCATGTTCCCGATGCGCTACCGGCATGAAAATTCACACACGTGGGCACACTAATCTCTTCTATATTGCACAAGTTAAATTACGTTTCTATCTGGTTTGGTTCTTGTGATATACATTTATTTATGTGGTGCACATTGGGGGTTTTGCTGCTAAAATGAAAATAAATAAATAGTTCGCTGATTTGTTTAAGCATGTTCCCGATGAGCTACCAGCATGAAAATTCACACTCGCGGGCACACCGATCTTCTCTACATTGTGCAAGTTAAATTACGTTTCTATCTTGTTCGGTTCTTGTGATATACATTTATTTATGTGGTGCACATTGGAGGCTTTGCTGCTAAAACGAAAATAAATAAGCAATTCCCCGATTTTTGTCAGCATGTTCCCGATGCGCTACCGGCACGAAAATTCACACACGTGGGCACACTAATCTCTTCTATATTGCACAAGTTAAATTACGTTTCTATCTGGTTTGGTTCTTGTGATATACATTTATTTATGTGGTGCACATTGGGGGCTTTGCTGCTAAAATGAAAATAAATAAATAGTTCGCTGATTTGTTTAAGCATGTTCCCGATGAGCTACCAGCATGAAAATTCACACTCGCGGGCATACCGATCTCCCCTACATTGTGCAAGTTAAATTACGTTTCTATCTTGTTCGGTTCTTGTGATATACATTTATTTATGTGGTGCACATTGGAGGCTTTGCTGCTAAAACGAAAATAAATAAGCAATTCCCTGATTTTTGTCAGCATGTTCCCGATGCGCTACCGGCACGAAAATTCACACACGTGGGCACACTAATCTCTTCTATTTTGCACAAGTTAAATTACGTTTCTATCTGGTTTGCTTCTTGTGATATACATTTATTTATGTGGTGCACATTGGAGGCTTTGCTGCTAAAACGAAAATAAATAAGCAATTCCCTGATTTTTGTAAGCATGTTCCCGATGAGCTACCGGCACGAAAATTCACACACGTGGGCACACTAATCTCTTCTATTTTGCACAATTTAAATTACGTTTCTATCTGGTTTGCTTCTTGTGATATACATTTATTTATGTGGTGCACATTGGAGGCTTTGCTGCTAAAACGAAAATAAATAAACAATTCTCTGATTTTTGTCAGCATGTTCCCGATGCGCTACCGGCATGAAAATTCACACACGTGGGCACACTAATCTCTTCTATATTGCACAAGTTAAATTACGTTTCTATCTGGTTTGGTTCTTGTGATATACATTTATTTATGTGGTGCACATTGGGGGTTTTGCTGCTAAAATGAAAATAAATAAATAGTTCGCTGATTTGTTTAAGCATGTTCCCGATGAGGTACCAGCATGAAAATTCACACTCGCGGGCATACCGATCTCCCCTACATTGTGCAAGTTAAATTACGTTTCTATCTTGTTCGGTTCTTGTGATATACATTTATTTATGTGGTGCACATTGGAGGCTTTGCTGCTAAAACGAAAATAAATAAGCAATTCCCCGATTTTTGTCAGCATGTTCCCGATGCGCTACCGGCACGAAAATTCACACACGTGGGCACACTAATCTCTTCTATTGTGCACAATTTAAATTACGTTTCTATCTGGTTTGCTTCTTGTGATATACATTTATTTATGTGGTGCACATTGGAGGCTTTGCTGCTAAAATGAAAATAAATAAATAGTTGGCTGATTTGTTTAAGCATGTTCCCGATGAGCTACCAGCATGAAAATTCACACTCGCGGGCATACCGATCTCCTCTACATTGTGCAAGTTAAATTACGTTTCTATCTTGTTCGGTTCTTGTGATATACATTTATTTATGTGGTGCACATTGGAGGCTTTGCTGCTAAAACGAAAATAAATAAGCAATTCCCCGATTTTTGTCAGCATGTTCCCGATGCGCTACCGGCACGAAAATTCACACACGTGGGCACACTAATCTCTTCTATTTTGCACAATTTAAATTACGTTTCTATCTGGTTTGGTTCTTGTGATATACATTTATTTATGTGGTGCACATTGGAGGCTTTTGCTGCTAAAATGAAAATAAATAAACAATTCCCTGATTTGTTGTCAGCATGTTCCCGATGAGCTACCGGCATGAAAATTCACACACGTGGGCACACTAATCTCTTCTATATTGCACAAGTTAAATTACGTTTCTATCTGGTTTGGTTCTTGTGATATACATTTATTTATGTGGTGCACATTGGAGGCTTTGCTGCTAAAACGAAAATAAATAAGCAATTCCCCGATTTGTTGTAAGCATGTTCCCGATGCGCTACCAGCATGAAAATTCACACACGTGGGCACACTGATCTCTTCTATATTGCACAAGTTAAATTACGTTTCTATCTGGTTTGGTTCTTGTGATATACATTTATTTATGTGGTGCACATTGGAGGCTTTGCTGCTAAAATGAAAATAAATAAATAATTCCCTGATTTGTTTAAGCATGTTCCCGATGAGCTACCAGCATGAAAATTCACACACGCGGGCACACCGATCTCCTCTATATTGTGCAAGTTAAATTACGTTTCTATCTTGTTCGGTTCTTGTGATATACATTTATTTATGTGGTGCACATTGGAGGCTTTGCTGCTAAAACGAAAATAAATAAGCAATTCCCCGATTTTTGTCAGCATGTTCCCGATGTGCTACCGGCACGAAAATTCACACACGTGGGCACACTAATCTCTTCTATATTGCACAAGTTAAATTACGTTTCTATCTGGTTTGGTTCTTGTGATATACATTTATTTATGTGGTGCACATTGGGGGCTTTGCTGCTAAAATGAAAATAAATAAATAGTTCGCTGATTTGTTTAAGCATGTTCCCGATGAGCTACCAGCATGAAAATTCACACTCGCGGGCATACCGATCTCCCCTACATTGTGCAAGTTAAATTACGTTTCTATCTTGTTCGGTTCTTGTGATATACATTTATTTATGTGGTGCACATTGGAGGCTTTGCTGCTAAAACGAAAATAAATAAGCAATTCCCCGATTTTTGTCAGCATGTTCCCGATGCGCTACCGGCACGAAAATTCACACACGTGGGCACACTAATCTCTTCTATTTTGCACAATTTAAATTACGTTTCTATCTGGTTTGCTTCTTGTGATATACATTTATTTATGTGGTGCACATTGGAGGCTTTGCTGCTAAAACGAAAATAAATAAATAGTTCGCTGATTTGTTTAAGCATGTTCCCGATGAGCTACCGGCATGAAAATTCACACACGCGGGCACACCGATCTCCTCTACATTGTGCAAGTTAAATTACGTTTCTATCTTGTTCGGTTCTTGTGATATACATTTATTTATGTGGTGCACATTGGAGGCTTTGCTGCTAAAACGAAAATAAATAAGCAATTCCCTGATTTTTGTCAGCATGTTCCCGATGCGCTACCGGCACGAAAATTCACACACGTGGGCACACTAATCTCTTCTATTTTGCACAAGTTAAATTACGTTTCTATCTGGTTTGCTTCTTGTGATATACATTTATTTATGTGGTGCACATTGGAGGCTTTGCTGCTAAAACGAAAATAAATAAACAATTCCCTGATTTTTGTCAGCATGTTCCCGATGAGCTACCGGCATGAAAATTCACACACGTGGGCACACCAATCTCTTCTATATTGCACAAGTTAAATTACGTTTCTATCTGGTTTGGTTCTTGTGATATACATTTATTTATGTGGTGCACATTGGAGGCTTTGCTGCTAAAACGAAAATAAATAAGCAATTCCCCGATTTGTTGTCAGCATGTTCCCGATGAGCTACCGGCACGAAAATTCACACACGTGGGCACACCGATCTCTTCTACATTGTGCAAGTTAAATTACGTTTCTATCTGGTTTGGTTCTTGTGATATACATTTATTTATGTGGTGCACATTGGAGGCTTTGCTGCTAAAATGAAAATAAATAAACAATTCCCTGATTTGTTTAAGCATGTTCCCGATGAGCTACCGGCATGAAAATTCACACACGTGGGCACACCGATCTCTTCTATATTGTACAAGTTAAATTACGTTTCTATCTTGTTTGGTTCTTGTGATATACATTTATTTATGTGGTGCACATTGGAGGCTTTGCTGCTAAAACGAAAATAAATAAGCAATTCCCTGATTTTTGTCAGCATGTTCCCGATGCGCTACCGGCACGAAAATTCACACACGTGGGCACACTAATCTCTTCTATTTTGCACAATTTAAATTACGTTTCTATCTGGTTTGGTTCTTGTGATATACATTTATTTATGTGGTGCACATTGGGGGCTTTGCTGCTAAAATGAAAATAAATAAATAGTTCGCTGATTTGTTTAAGCATGTTCCCGATGAGGTACCAGCATGAAAATTCACACTCGCGGGCATACCGATCTCCCCTACATTGTGCAAGTTAAATTACGTTTCTATCTTGTTCGGTTCTTGTGATATACATTTATTTATGTGGTGCACATTGGAGGCTTTGCTGCTAAAACGAAAATAAATAAGCAATTCCCCGATTTTTGTCAGCATGTTCCCGATGCGCTACCGGCACGAAAATTCACACACGTGGGCACACTAATCTCTTCTATTTTGCACAATTTAAATTACGTTTCTATCTGGTTTGCTTCTTGTGATATACATTTATTTATGTGGTGCACATTGGAGGCTTTGCTGCTAAAATGAAAATAAATAAACAATTCCCTGATTTGTTGTCAGCATGTTCCCGATGCGCTACCAGCATGAAAATTCACACACGTGGGCACACCGATCTCTTCTATATTGTGCAAGTTAAATTACGTTTCTATCTGGTTTGGTTCTTGTGATATACATTTATTTATGTGGTGCACATTGGAGGCTTTGCTGCTAAAACGAAAATAAATAAGCAATTCCCCGATTTTTGTCAGCATGTTCCCGATGCGCTACCGGCACGAAAATTCACACACGTGGGCACACTAATCTCTTCTATATTGCACAAGTTAAATTACGTTTCTATCTGGTTTGGTTCTTGTGATATACATTTATTTATGTGGTGCACATTGGGGGCTTTGCTGCTAAAATGAAAATAAATAAATAGTTCGCTGATTTGTTTAAGCATGTTCCCGATGAGCTACCAGCATGAAAATTCACACTCGCGGGCATACCGATCTCCCCTACATTGTGCAAGTTAAATTACGTTTCTATCTTGTTCGGTTCTTGTGATATACATTTATTTATGTGGTGCACATTGGAGGCTTTGCTGCTAAAACGAAAATAAATAAGCAATTCCCCGATTTTTGTCAGCATGTTCCCGATGCGCTACCGGCACGAAAATTCACACACGTGGGCACACTAATCTCTTCTATATTGCACAATTTAAATTACGTTTCTATCTGGTTTGGTTCTTGTGATATACATTTATTTATGTGGTGCACATTGGAGGCTTTGCTGCTAAAACGAAAATAAATAAATAGTTCGCTGATTTGTTTAAGCATGTTCCCGATGAGCTACCAGCATGAAAATTCACACTCGCGGGCATACCGATCTCCTCTACATTGTGCAAGTTAAATTACGTTTCTATCTTGTTCGGTTCTTGTGATATACATTTATTTATGTGGTGCACATTGGAGGCTTTGCTGCTAAAACGAAAATAAATAAGCAATTCCCCGATTTTTGTCAGCATGTTCCCGATGCGCTACCGGCACGAAAATTCACACACGTGGGCACACTAATCTCTTCTATATTGCACAATTTAAATTACGTTTCTATCTGGTTTGGTTCTTGTGATATACATTTATTTATGTGGTGCACATTGGAGGCTTTGCTGCTAAAACGAAAATAAATAAGCAATTCCCTGATTTTTGTCAGCATGTTCCCGATGCGCTACCGGCATGAAAATTCACACACGTGGGCACACTAATCTCTTCTATATTGCACAAGTTAAATTACGTTTCTATCTGGTTTGGTTCTTGTGATATACATTTATTTATGTGGTGCACATTGGGGGTTTTGCTGCTAAAATGAAAATAAATAAATAGTTCGCTGATTTGTTTAAGCATGTTCCCGATGAGGTACCAGCATGAAAATTCACACTCGCGGGCATACCGATCTCCCCTACATTGTGCAAGTTAAATTACGTTTCTATCTTGTTCGGTTCTTGTGATATACATTTATTTATGTGGTGCACATTGGAGGCTTTGCTGCTAAAACGAAAATAAATAAGCAATTCCCCGATTTTTGTCAGCATGTTCCCGATGAGCTACCGGCACGAAAATTCACACACGTGGGCACACTAATCTCTTCTATTTTGCACAATTTAAATTACGTTTCTATCTGGTTTGCTTCTTGTGATATACATTTATTTATGTGGTGCACATTGGAGGCTTTGATGTGGTGCACATTGGAGGCTTTGCTGCTAAAACGAAAATAAATAAATAATTCCCTGATTTGTTTAAGCATGTTCCCAATGAGCTACCGGCATGAAAATTCACACACGTGGGCACACCGATCTCCTCTACATTGTGCAAGTTAAATTACGTTTCTATCTTGTTTGGTTCTTGTGATATACATTTATTTATGTGGTGCACATTGGAGGCTTTGCTGCTAAAACGAAAATAAATAAGCAATTCCCTGATTTTTGTCAGCATGTTCCCGATGCGCTACCGGCACGAAAATTCACACACGTGGGCACACTAATCTCTTCTATATTGCACAAGTTAAATTACGTTTCTATCTGGTTTGGTTCTTGTGATATACATTTATTTATGTGGTGCACATTGGAGGCTTTGCTGCTAAAACGAAAATAAATAAGCAATTCCCTGATTTTTGTAAGCATGTTCCCGATGAGCTACCGGCACGAAAATTCACACACGTGGGCACACTAATCTCTTCTATTTTGCACAAGTTAAATTACGTTTCTATCTGGTTTGGTTCTTGTGATATACATTTATTTATGTGGTGCACATTGGAGGCTTTGCTGCTAAAATGAAAATAAATAAGCAATTCCCCGATTTGTTTAAGCATGTTCCCGATGAGCTACCGGCACGAAAATTCACACACGTGGGCACACCGATCTCCTCTACATTGTGCAAGTTAAATTACGTTTCTATCTGGTTTGGTTCTTGTGATATACATTTATTTATGTGGTGCACATTGGAGGCTTTGCTGCTAAAATGAAAATAAATAAATAATTCCCTGATTTGTTTAAGCATGTTCCCGATGAGCTACCAGCATGAAAATTCACACACGCGGGCACACCGATCTTCTCTACATTGTGCAAGTTAAATTACGTTTCTATCTTGTTCGGTTCTTGTGATATACATTTATTTATGTGGTGCACATTGGAGGCTTTGCTGCTAAAACGAAAATAAATAAGCAATTCCCCGATTTTTGTCAGCATGTTCCCGATGCGCTACCGGCACGAAAATTCACACACGTGGGCACACTAATCTCTTCTATTTTGCACAATTTAAATTACGTTTCTATCTGGTTTGGTTCTTGTGATATACATTTATTTATGTGGTGCACATTGGAGGCTTTGCTGCTAAAACGAAAATAAATAAATAGTTCGCTGATTTGTTTAAGCATGTTCCCGATGAGCTACCAGCATGAAAATTCACACTCGCGGGCATACCGATCTCCCCTACATTGTGCAAGTTAAATTACGTTTCTATCTTGTTCGGTTCTTGTGATATACATTTATTTATGTGGTGCACATTGGAGGCTTTGCTGCTAAAACGAAAATAAATAAGCAATTCCCCGATTTTTGTCAGCATGTTCCCGATGCGCTACCGGCACGAAAATTCACACACGTGGGCACACTAATCTCTTCTATTTTGCACAATTTAAATTACGTTTCTATCTGGTTTGCTTCTTGTGATATACATTTATTTATGTGGTGCACATTGGAGGCTTTGTGCTGCTAAAACGAAAATAAATAAATAATTCCCTGATTTGTTTAAGCATGTTCCCGATGCGCTACCGGCATGAAAATTCACACACGTGGGCACACCGATCTCCTCTATATTGTACAAGTTAAATTACGTTTCTATCTGGTTTGGTTCTTGTGATATACATTTATTTATGTGGTGCACATTGGAGGCTTTGCTGCTAAAACGAAAATAAATAAGCAATTCCCTGATTTTTGTCAGCATGTTCCCGATGAGCTACCGGCACGAAAATTCACACACGTGGGCACACTAATCTCTTCTATATTGCACAAGTTAAATTACGTTTCTATCTGGTTTGGTTCTTGTGATATACATTTATTTATGTGGTGCACATTGGAGGCTTTGCTGCTAAAATGAAAATAAATAAATAGTTCCCTGATTTGTTTAAGCATGTTCCCGATGAGCTACCAGCATGAAAATTCACACACGCGGGCACACCGATCTCCTCTACATTGTGCAAGTTAAATTACGTTTCTATCTTGTTCGGTTCTTGTGATATACATTTATTTATGTGGTGCACATTGGAGGCTTTGCTGCTAAAACGAAAATAAATAAACAATTCCCTGATTTGTTGTCAGCATGTTCCCGATGAGCTACCAGCATGAAAATTCACACACGCGGGCACACTAATCTCTTCTATATTGTACAAGTTAAATTACGTTTCTATCTTGTTCGGTTCTTGTGATATACATTTATTTATGTGGTGCACATTGGAGGCTTTGCTGCTAAAACGAAAATAAATAAACAATTCCCTGATTTTTGTCAGCATGTTCCCGATGCGCTACCGGCATGAAAATTCACACACGTGGGCACACTAATCTCTTCTATATTGCACAAGTTAAATTACGTTTCTATCTGGTTTGGTTCTTGTGATATACATTTATTTATGTGGTGCACATTGGGGGCTTTGCTGCTAAAATGAAAATAAATAAATAGTTCGCTGATTTGTTTAAGCATGTTCCCGATGAGCTACCAGCATGAAAATTCACACTCGCGGGCATACCGATCTCCCCTACATTGTGCAAGTTAAATTACGTTTCTATCTTGTTCGGTTCTTGTGATATACATTTATTTATGTGGTGCACATTGGAGGCTTTGCTGCTAAAACGAAAATAAATAAGCAATTCCCCGATTTTTGTCAGCATGTTCCCGATGCGCTACCGGCACGAAAATTCACACACGTGGGCACACTAATCTCTTCTATTTTGCACAATTTAAATTACGTTTCTATCTGGTTTGCTTCTTGTGATATACATTTATTTATGTGGTGCACATTGGAGGCTTTGCTGCTAAAACGAAAATAAATAAATAGTTCGCTGATTTGTTTAAGCATGTTCCCGATGAGCTACCAGCATGAAAATTCACACTCGCGGGCATACCGATCTCCCCTACATTGTGCAAGTTAAATTACGTTTCTATCTTGTTCGGTTCTTGTGATATACATTTATTTATGTGGTGCACATTGGAGGCTTTGCTGCTAAAACAAAAATAAATAAGCAATTCCCCGATTTTTGTCAGCATGTTCCCGATGCGCTACCGGCACGAAAATTCACAGACGTGGGCACACTAATCTCTTCTATTTTGCACATTTTAAATTACGTTTCTATCTGGTTTGCTTCTTGTTATATACATTTATTTATGTGGTGCACATTGGAGGCTTTGCTGCTAAAACGAAAATAAATAAACAATTCTCTGATTTTGGTCAGCATGTTCCCGATGCGCTACCGGCATACAAATTCACACACGTGGGAACACCAATCTCTTCTATATTGCACAAGTTAAATTACGTTTCTATCTTGTTCGGTTCTTGTGATATACATTTATTTATGTGGTGCACATTGGAGGCTTTGCTGCTAAAACGAAAATAAATAAGCAATTCCCCGATTTTTGTAAGCATGTTCCCGATGAGCTACCGGCACGAAAATTCATACACGTGGGCACACTGATCTCTTCTATTTTGCACAATTTAAATTACGTTTCTATCTGGTTTGGTTCTTGTGATATACATTTATTTATGTGGTGCACATTGGGGGTTTTGCTGCTAAAATGAAAATAAATAAATAGTTCGCTGATTTGTTTAAGCATGTTCCCGATGAGGTACCAGCATGAAAATTCACACTCGCGGGCATACCGATCTCCCCTACATTGTGCAAGTTAAATTACGTTTCTATCTTGTTCGGTTCTTGTGATATACATTTATTTATGTGGTGCACATTGGAGGCTTTGCTGCTAAAACGAAAATAAATAAGCAATTCCCCGATTTTTGTCAGCATGTTCCCGATGCGCTACCGGCACGAAAATTCACACACGTGGGCACACTAATCTCTTCTATATTGCACAATTTAAATTACGTTTCTATCTGGTTTGGTTCTTGTGATATACATTTATTTATGTGGTGCACATTGGGGGCTTTGCTGCTAAAATGAAAATAAATAAATAATTCGCTGATTTGTTTAAGCATGTTCCCGATGAGCTACCAGCATGAAAATTCACACACGCGGGCACACCGATCTCCTCTACATTGTGCAAGTTAAATTACGTTTCTATCTTGTTTGGTTCTTGTGATATACATTTATTTATGTGGTGCACATTGGAGGCTTTGCTGCTAAAACGAAAATAAATAAGCAATTCCCTGATTTTTGTCAGCATGTTCCCGATGCGCTACCGGCACGAAAATTCACACACGTGGGCACACTAATCTCTTCTATATTGCACAAGTTAAATTACGTTTCTATCTGGTTTGGTTCTTGTGATATACATTTATTTATGTGGTGCACATTGGAGGCTTTGCTGCTAAAATGAAAATAAATAAATAGTTCCCTGATTTGTTGTAAGCATGTTCCCGATGAGCTACCAGCATGAAAATTCACACTCGTGGGCATACCGATCTCCTCTACATTGTGCAAGTTAAATTACGTTTCTATCTGGTTTGGTTCTTGTGATATACATTTATTTATGTGGTGCACATTGGAGGCTTTGCTGCTAAAACGAAAATAAATAAACAATTCCCTGATTTGTTGTAAGCATGTTCCCGATGAGCTACCGGCATGAAAATTCACACACGCGGGCACACCGATCTCCTCTATATTGTGCAAGTTAAATTACGTTTCTATCTTGTTTGGTTCTTGTGATATACATTTATTTATGTGGTGCACATTGGAGGCTTTGCTGCTAAAACGAAAATAAATAAGCAATTCCCCGATTTTTGTCAGCATGTTCCCGATGAGCTACCGGCACGAAAATTCACACACGTGGGCACACTAATCTCTTCTATTTTGCACAATTTAAATTACGTTTCTATCTGGTTTGCTTCTTGTGATATACATTTATTTATGTGGTGCACATTGGAGGTCTTTGCTGCTAAAACGAAAATAAATAAATAATTCGCTGATTTGTTTAAGCATGTTCCCGATGAGCTACCGGCATGAAAATTCACACACGTGGGCACACCGATCTCCTCTACATTGTGCAAGTTAAATTACGTTTCTATCTTGTTTGGTTCTTGTGATATACATTTATTTATGTGGTGCACATTGGGGGCTTTGCTGCTAAAATGAAAATAAATAAATAATTCCCTGATTTGTTTAAGCATGTTCCCGATGAGCTACCAGCATGAAAATTCACACACGCGGGCACACCGATCTTCTCTACATTGTGCAAGTTAAATTACGTTTCTATCTTGTTCGGTTCTTGTGATATACATTTATTTATGTGGTGCACATTGGAGGCTTTGCTGCTAAAACGAAAATAAATAAGCAATTCCCCGATTTTTGTCAGCATGTTCCCGATGTGCTACCGGCACGAAAATTCACACACGTGGGCACACTAATCTCTTCTATATTGCACAAGTTAAATTACGTTTCTATCTGGTTTGGTTCTTGTGATATACATTTATTTATGTGGTGCACATTGGAGGCTTTGCTGCTAAAATGAAAATAAATAAATAGTTCGCTGATTTGTTTAAGCATGTTCCCGATGAGCTACCAGCATGAAAATTCACACTCGCGGGCATACCGATCTCCCCTACATTGTGCAAGTTAAATTACGTTTCTATCTTGTTCGGTTCTTGTGATATACATTTATTTATGTGGTGCACATTGGAGGCTTTGCTGCTAAAACGAAAATAAATAAGCAATTCCCCGATTTTTGTCAGCATGTTCCCGATGCGCTACCGGCACGAAAATTCACACACGTGGGCACACTAATCTCTTCTATTTTGCACAATTTAAATTACGTTTCTATCTGGTTTGCTTCTTGTGATATACATTTATTTATGTGGTGCACATTGGAGGCTTTGCTGCTAAAACGAAAATAAATAAACAATTCTCTGATTTTGGTCAGCATGTTCCCGATGCGCTACCGGCATACAAATTCACACACGTGGGCACACTAATCTCTTCTATATTGCACAAGTTAAATTACGTTTCTATCTGGTTTGGTTCTTGTGATATACATTTATTTATGTGGTGCACATTGGGGGTTTTGCTGCTAAAATGAAAATAAATAAATAGTTCGCTGATTTGTTTAAGCATGTTCCCGATGAGGTACCAGCATGAAAATTCACACTCGCGGGCATACCGATCTCCCCTACATTGTGCAAGTTAAATTACGTTTCTATCTTGTTCGGTTCTTGTGATATACATTTATTTATGTGGTGCACATTGGAGGCTTTGCTGCTAAAACGAAAATAAATAAGCAATTCCCCGATTTTTGTCAGCATGTTCCCGATGAGCTACCGGCACGAAAATTCACACACGTGGGCACACTAATCTCTTCTATTTTGCACAATTTAAATTACGTTTCTATCTGGTTTGCTTCTTGTGATATACATTTATTTATGTGGTGCACATTGGAGGCTTTGCTGCTAAAACGAAAATAAATAAATAATTCCCTGATTTGTTTAAGCATGTTCCCGATGAGCTACCAGCATGAAAATTCACACTCGCGGGCACACCGATCTCTCCTACATTGTGCAAGTTAAATTACGTTTCTATCTTGTTCGGTTCTTGTGATATACATTTATTTATGTGGTGCACATTGGAGGCTTTGCTGCTAAAACGAAAATAAATAAGCAATTCCCTGATTTGTTGTAAGCATGTTCCCGATGCGCTACCGGCACGAAATTCACACACGTGGGCACACCGATCTCTTCTACATTGTGCAAGTTAAATTACGTTTCTATCTGGTTTGGTTCTTGTGATATACATTTATTTATGTGGTGCACATTGGAGGCTTTGCTGCTAAAATGAAAATAAATAAATAGTTCGCTGATTTGTTTAAGCATGTTCCCGATGAGCTACCAGCATGAAAATTCACACACGTGGGCACACCGATCTCCTCTACATTGTGCAAGTTAAATTACGTTTCTATCTTGTTTGGTTCTTGTGATATACATTTATTTATGTGGTGCACATTGGAGGCTTTGCTGCTAAAACGAAAATAAATAAGCAATTCCCTGATTTTTGTCAGCATGTTCCCGATGAGCTACCGGCACGAAAATTCACACACGTGGGCACACTAATCTCTTCTATATTGCACAAGTTAAATTACGTTTCTATCTGGTTTGGTTCTTGTGATATACATTTATTTATGTGGTGCACATTGGGGGCTTTGCTGCTAAAATGAAAATAAATAAATAGTTCGCTGATTTGTTTAAGCATGTTCCCGATGAGCTACCAGCATGAAAATTCACACTCGCGGGCACACCGATCTCCTCTACATTGTGCAAGTTAAATTACGTTTCTATCTTGTTTGGTTCTTGTGATATACATTTATTTATGTGGTGCACATTGGAGGCTTTGCTGCTAAAACGAAAATAAATAAATAGTTCGCTGATTTGTTTAAGCATGTTCCCGATGAGCTACCAGCATGAAAATTCACACTCGCGGGCACACCGATCTCCTCTACATTGTGCAAGTTAAATTACGTTTCTATCTTGTTCGGTTCTTGTGATATACATTTATTTATGTGGTGCACATTGGAGGCTTTGCTGCTAAAACGAAAATAAATAAGCAATTCCCTGATTTTTGTCAGCATGTTCCCGATGCGCTACCGGCACGAAAATTCACACACGTGGGCACACTAATCTCTTCTATTTTGCACAATTTAAATTACGTTTCTATCTGGTTTGCTTCTTGTGATATACATTTATTTATGTGGTGCACATTGGAGGCTTTGCTGCTAAAACGAAAATAAATAAACAATTCTCTGATTTTGTGTCAGCATGTTCCCGATGCGCTACCGGCATACAAATTCACACACGTGGGCACACCAATCTCTTCTATATTGCACAAGTTAAATTACGTTTCTATCTGGTTTGGCTTCTTGTGATATACATTTATTTATGTGGTGCACATTGGAGGCTTTGCTGCTAAAACGAAAATAAATAAGCAATTCCCCGATTTTTGTCAGCATGTTCCCGATGAGCTACCGGCACGAAAATTCACACACGTGGGCACACTAATCTCTTCTATTTTGCACAAGTTAAATTACGTTTCTATCTGGTTTGGTTCTTGTGATATACATTTATTTATGTGGTGCACATTGGGGGCTTTGCTGCTAAAATGAAAATAAATAAATAGTTCGCTGATTTGTTTAAGCATGTTCCCGATGAGGTACCAGCATGAAAATTCACACTCGCGGGCATACCGATCTCCTCTACATTGTGCAAGTTAAATTACGTTTCTATCTTGTTTGGTTCTTGTGATATACATTTATTTATGTGGTGCACATTGGAGGCTTTGCTGCTAAAATGAAAATAAATAAACAATTCCCTGATTTGTTTAAGCATGTTCCCGATGAGCTACCAGCATGAAAATTCACACACGTGGGCACACCGATCTCCTCTATATTGTGCAAGTTAAATTACGTTTCTATCTTGTTCGGTTCTTGTGATATACATTTATTTATGTGGTGCACATTGGAGGCTTTGCTGCTAAAACGAAAATAAATAAGCAATTCCCCGATTTTTGTCAGCATGTTCCCGATGCGCTACCGGCACGAAAATTCACACACGTGGGCACACCGATCTCTTCTACATTGTGCAAGTTAAATTACGTTTCTATCTGGTTTGGTTCTTGTGATATACATTTATTTATGTGGTGCACATTGGAGGCTTTGCTGCTAAAATGAAAATAAATAAATAGTTCGCTGATTTGTTTAAGCATGTTCCCGATGAGCTACCAGCATGAAAATTCACACTCGCGGGCATACCGATCTCCCCTACATTGTGCAAGTTAAATTACGTTTCTATCTTGTTCGGTTCTTGTGATATACATTTATTTATGTGGTGCACATTGGAGGCTTTGCTGCTAAAACAAAAATAAATAAGCAATTCCCCGATTTTTGTCAGCATGTTCCCGATGCGCTACCGGCACGAAAATTCACACACGTGGGCACACTAATCTCTTCTATTTTGCACAATTTAAATTACGTTTCTATCTGGTTTGCTTCTTGTGATATACATTTATTTATGTGGTGCACATTGGAGGCTTTGCTGCTAAAACGAAAATAAATAAACAATTCTCTGATTTTGGTCAGCATGTTCCCGATGCGCTACCGGCATACAAATTCACACACGTGGGCACACCAATCTCTTCTATATTGCACAAGTTAAATTACGTTTCTATCTGGTTTGGTTCTTGTGATATACATTTATTTATGTGGTGCACATTGGAGGCTTTGCTGCTAAAACGAAAATAAATAAGCAATTCCCGATTTTTGTCAGCATGTTCCCGATGAGCTACCGGCACGAAAATTCACACACGTGGGCACACTGATCTCTTCTATTTTGCACAAGTTAAATTACGTTTCTATCTGGTTTGGTTCTTGTGATATACATTTATTTATGTGGTGCACATTGGGGGTTTTGCTGCTAAAATGAAAATAAATAAATAGTTCGCTGATTTGTTTAAGCATGTTCCCGATGAGGTACCAGCATGAAAATTCACACTCGCGGGCATACCGATCTCCCCTACATTGTGCAAGTTAAAGTACGTTTCTATCTTGTTCGGTTCTTGTGATATGCATTTATTTATGTGGTGCACATTGGAGGCTTTGCTGCTAAAATGAAAATAAATAAGCAATTCCCCGATTTGTTTAAGCATGTTCTCGATGAGCTACCAGCATGAAATTCACACACGCGGGCACACCGATCTTCTCTATATTGTGCAAGTTAAATTACGTTTCTATCTTGTTCGGTTCTTGTGATATACATTTATTTATGTGGTGCACATTGGAGGCTTTGCTGCTAAAACGAAAATAAATAAGCAATTCCCGATTTTTGTCAGCATGTTCCCGATGTGCTACCGGCACGAAAATTCACACACGTGGGCACACTAATCTCTTCTATATTGCACAAGTTAAATTACGTTTCTATCTGGTTTGGTTCTTGTGATATACATTTATTTATGTGGTGCACATTGGGGGCTTTGCTGCTAAAATGAAAATAAATAAATAGTTCGCTGATTTGTTTAAGCATGTTCCCGATGAGCTACCAGCATGAAAATTCACACTCGCGGGCATACCGATCTCCCCTACATTGTGCAAGTTAAATTACGTTTCTATCTTGTTTCGGTTCTTGTGATATACATTTATTTATGTGGTGCACATTGGAGGCTTTGCTGCTAAAACGAAAATAAATAAGCAATTCCCCGATTTTTGTCAGCATGTTCCCGATGCGCTACCGGCACGAAAATTCACACACGTGGGCACACTAATCTCTTCTATATTGCACAATTTAAATTACGTTTCTATCTGGTTTGCTTCTTGTGATATACATTTATTTATGTGGTGCACATTGGAGGCTTTGCTGCTAAAACGAAAATAAATAAACAATTCTCTGATTTTGGTCAGCATGTTCCCGATGCGCTACCGGCATACAAATTCACACACGTGGGAACACCAATCTCTTCTATATTGCACAAGTTAAATTACGTTTCTATCTGGTTTGGTTCTTGTGATATACATTTATTTATGTGGTGCACATTGGGGGTTTTGCTGCTAAAATGAAAATAAATAAATAGTTCGCTGATTTGTTTAAGCATGTTTCCGATGAGGTACCAGCATGAAAATTCACACTCGCGGGCATACCGATCTCCTCTACATTGTGCAAGTTAAATTACGTTTCTATCTGGTTTGGTTCTTGTGATCTACATTTATTTATGTGGTGCACATTGGAGGCTTTGCTGCTAAAATGAAAATAAATAAACGATTCCCTGATTTGTATAAGCATGTTCTCGATGAGCTACCAGCATGAAAATTCACACACGCGGGCACACCGATCTCCTCTACATTGTGCAAGTTAAATTACGTTTCTATCTGGTTTGCTTCTTGTGATATACATTTATTTATGTGGTGCACATTGGAGGCTTTGCTGCTAAAACAAAAATAAATAAGCAATTCCCGATTTTTGTCAGCATGTTCCCGATGAGCTACCGGCACGAAAATTCACACACGTGGGCACACTAATCTCTTCTATTTTGCACAATTTAAATTACGTTTCTATCTGGTTTGCTTCTTGTGATATACATTTATTTATGTGGTGCACATTGGAGGCTTTGCTGCTAAAACGAAAATAAATAAACAATTCTCTGATTTTGGTCAGCATGTTCCCGATGCGCTACGGCATAAATTACACACGTGGGCACACTAATCTCTTCTATATTGTACAAGTTAAATTACGTTTCTATCTGGTTTGGTTCTTGTGATATACATTTATTTATGTGGTGCACATTGGAGGCTTTGCTGCTAAATGAAAATAAATAAATAGTTCGCTGATTTGTTTAAGCATGTTCCCGATGAGCTACCAGCATGAAAATTCACACTCGCGGGCATACCGATCTCCTCTACATTGTGCAAGTTAAATTACGTTTCTATCTTGTTCGGTTCTTGTGATATACATTTATTTATGTGGTGCACATTGGAGGCTTTGCTGCTAAAACGAAAATAAATAAGCAATTCCCTGATTTGTTGTCAGCATGTTCCCGATGCGCTACCGGCATGAAAATTCACACACGTGGGCACACCGATCTCCTCTATATTGTGCAAGTTAAATTACGTTTCTATCTGGTTTGGTTCTTGTGATATACATTTATTTATGTGGTGCACATTGGAGGCTTTGCTGCTAAAATGAAAATAAATAAATAATTCCCTGATTTGTTTAAGCATGTTCCCGATGAGCTACCAGCATGAAAATTCACACTCGCGGGCATACCGATCTCCTCTACATTGTGCAAGTTAAATTACGTTTCTATCTTGTTCGGTTCTTGTGATATACATTTATTTATGTGGTGCACATTGGAGGCTTTGCTGCTAAAACGAAAATAAATAAGCAATTCCCCGATTTTTGTCAGCATGTTCCCGATGCGCTACCGGCATGAAAATTCACACACGTGGGCACACTAATCTCTTCTATATTGCACAAGTTAAATTACGTTTCTATCTGGTTTGGTTCTTGTGATATACATTTATTTATGTGGTGCACATTGGAGGCTTTGCTGCTAAAATGAAAATAAATAAATAGTTCGCTGATTTGTTTAAGCATGTTCCCGATGAGCTACCAGCATGAAAATTCACACTCGCGGGCATACCGATCTCCTCTACATTGTGCAAGTTAAATTACGTTTCTATCTTGTTCGGTTCTTGTGATATACATTTATTTATGTGGTGCACATTGGAGGCTTTGCTGCTAAAACAAAAATAAATAAGCAATTCCCGATTTTTGTCAGCATGTTCCCGATGCGCTACCGGCACGAAAATTCACACACGTGGGCACACTAATCTCTTCTATTTTGCACAATTTAAATTACGTTTCTATCTGGTTTGCTTCTTGTGATATACATTTATTTATGTGGTGCACATTGGAGGCTTTGCTGCTAAAACGAAAATAAATAAACAATTCTCTGATTTTGGTCAGCATGTTCCCGATGCGCTACCGGCATACAAATTCACACACGTGGGCACACCAATCTCTTCTATATTGCACAAGTTAAATTACGTTTCTATCTGGTTTGGTTCTTGTGATATACATTTATTTATGTGGTGCACATTGGGGGTTTTGCTGCTAAAATGAAAATAAATAAATAGTTCGCTGATTTGTTTAAGCATGTTCCCGATGAGGTACCAGCATGAAAATTCACACTCGCGGGCATACCGATCTCCCCTACATTGTGCAAGTTAAATTACGTTTCTATCTTGTTCGGTTCTTGTGATATACATTTATTTATGTGGTGCACATTGGAGGCTTTGCTGCTAAAACGAAAATAAATAAGCAATTCCCCGATTTTTGTCAGCATGTTCCCGATGAGCTACCGGCACGAAAATTCACACACGTGGGCACACTAATCTCTTCTATTTTGCACAATTTAAATTACATTTCTATCTGGTTTGCTTCTTGTGATATACATTTATTTATGTGGTGCACATTGGAGGCTTTGCTGCTAAAACGAAAATAAATAAATAGTTCGCTGATTTGTTTAAGCATGTTCCCGATGAGCTACCAGCATGAAAATTCACACTCGCGGGCATACCGATCTCCCCTACATTGTGCAAGTTAAATTACGTTTCTATCTTGTTCGGTTCTTGTGATATACATTTATTTATGTGGTGCACATTGGAGGCTTTGCTGCTAAAACGAAAATAAATAAGCAATTCCCTGATTTGTTGTAAGCATGTTCCCGATGCGCTACCGGCATGAAAATTCACACACGTGGGCACACCGATCTCTTCTATATTGCACAATTTAAATTACGTTTCTATCTGGTTTGCTTCTTGTGATATACATTTATTTATGTGGTGCACATTGGAGGCTTTGCTGCTAAAACGAAAATAAATAAACAATTCGCTGATTTGTTTAAGCATGTTCCCGATGAGCTACCAGCATGAAAATTCACACACGTGGGCACACCGATCTCCTCTACATTGTGCAAGTTAAATTACGTTTCTATCTTGTTTGGTTCTTGTGATATACATTTATTTATGTGGTGCACATTGGAGGCTTTGCTGCTAAAACGAAAATAAATAAATAATTCCCTGATTTGTTTAAGCATGTTCCCGATGAGCTACCGGCATGAAAATTCACACACGCGGGCACACCGATCTCCTCTATATTGTGCAAGTTAAATTACGTTTCTATCTTGTTCGGTTCTTGTGATATACATTTATTTATGTGGTGCACATTGGAGGCTTTGCTGCTAAAACGAAAATAAATAAGCAATTCCCTGATTTTTGTCAGCATGTTCCCGATGCGCTACCGGCACGAAAATTCACACACGTGGGCACACTAATCTCTTCTATTTTGCACAATTTAAATTACGTTTCTATCTGGTTTGCTTCTTGTGATATACATTTATTTATGTGGTGCACATTGGAGGCTTTGCTGCTAAAACGAAAATAAATAAACAATTCTCTGATTTTTGTCAGCATGTTCCCGATGCGCTACCGGCATGAAAATTCACACACGTGGGCACACTAATCTCTTCTATATTGCACAAGTTAAATTACGTTTCTATCTGGTTTGGTTCTTGTGATATACATTTATTTATGTGGTGCACATTGGAGGCTTTGCTGCTAAAATGAAAATAAATAAACAATTCCCTGATTTTTGTCAGCATGTTCCCGATGCGCTACCGGCATGAAAATTCACACACGTGGGCACACTAATCTCTTCTATATTGCACAAGTTAAATTACGTTTCTATCTGGTTTGGTTCTTGTGATATACATTTATTTATGTGGTGCACATTGGGGGTTTTGCTGCTAAAATGAAAATAAATAAATAGTTCGCTGATTTGTTTAAGCATGTTCCCGATGAGGTACCAGCATGAAAATTCACACTCGCGGGCATACCGATCTCCTCTACATTGTGCAAGTTAAAGTACGTTTCTATCTTGTTCGGTTCTTGTGATATACATTTATTTATGTGGTGCACATTGGAGGCTTTGCTGCTAAAACGAAAATAAATAAGCAATTCCCGATTTGTTGTAAGCATGTTCCCGATGAGCTACCAGCATGAAATTCACACACGTGGGCACACTGATCTCTCTCTATATTGTGCAATTTAAATTACGTTTCTATCTTGTTCGGTTCTTGTGATATACATTTATTTATGTGGTGCACATTGGAGGCTTTGCTGCTAAAACGAAAATAAATAAGCAATTCCCCGATTTTTGTCAGCATGTTCCCGATGCGCTACCGGCACGAAAATTCACACACGTGGGCACACTAATCTCTTCTATATTGCACAAGTTAAATTACGTTTCTATCTGGTTTGGTTCTTGTGATATACATTTATTTATGTGGTGCACATTGGGGCTTTGCTGCTAAAATGAAAATAAATAAATAGTTCGCTGATTTGTTTAAGCATGTTCCCGATGAGCTACCAGCATGAAAATTCACACTCGCGGGCATACCGATCTCCTCTACATTGTGCAAGTTAAATTACGTTTCTATCTTGTTTGGTTCTTGTGATATACATTTATTTATGTGGTGCACATTGGAGGCTTTGCTGCTAAAACGAAAATAAATAAGCAATTCCCCGATTTTTGTCAGCATGTTCCCGATGAGCTACCGGCACGAAAATTCACACACGTGGGCACACTAATCTCTTCTATTTTGCACAATTTAAATTACGTTTCTATCTGGTTTGCTTCTTGTGATATACATTTATTTATGTGGTGCACATTGGAGGCTTTGCTGCTAAAACGAAAATAAATAAACAATTCTCTGATTTTGGTCAGCATGTTCCCGATGCGCTACCGGCATACAAATTCACACACGTGGGCACACTAATCTCTTCTATATTGCACAAGTTAAATTACGTTTCTATCTGGTTTGGTTCTTGTGATATACATTTATTTATGTGGTGCACATTGGGGGTTTTGCTGCTAAAATGAAAATAAATAAATAGTTCGCTGATTTGTTTAAGCATGTTCCCGATGAGGTACCAGCATGAAAATTCACACTCGCGGGCATACCGATCTTCCCTACATTGTGCAAGTTAAATTACGTTTCTATCTTGTTCGGTTCTTGTGATATACATTTATTTATGTGGTGCACATTGGAGGCTTTGCTGCTAAAACGAAAATAAATAAGCAATTCCCTGATTTGTTGTCAGCATGTTCCCGATGAGCTACCGGCACGAGAAATTCACACACGTGGGCACACTAATCTCTTCTATTTTGCACAAGTTAAATTACGTTTCTATCTGGTTTGCTTCTTGTGATATACATTTATTTATGTGGTGCACATTGGAAGCTTTGATGTGGTGCACATTGGAGGCTTTGCTGCTAAAATGAAAATAAATAAATAATTCCCTGATTTGTTTAAGCATGTTCCCGATGAGCTACCAGCATGAAAATTCACACTCGCGGGCACACCGATCTCCTCTACATTGTGCAAGTTAAATTACGTTTCTATCTTGTTCGGTTCTTGTGATATACATTTATTTATGTGGTGCACATTGGAGGCTTTGCTGCTAAAACGAAAATAAATAAATTCCCTGATTTGTTGTCAGCATGTTCCCGATGAGCTACCGGCACGAAAATTCACACACGTGGGCACACCGATCTCTTCTATATTGTGCAAGTTAAATTACGTTTCTATCTGGTTTGGTTCTTGTGATA